>CM050174.1:35608823-35811031 GCA_027410445.1 Discoglossus pictus
AAAGGGATGGGAAAAGGGTGGAATCTGGCAAGCTTTGGATTCTATTTGTTCCAGTCGGCATTTTCAATGGCTGGGGATCCCCCCGGCCTCAGCACCCCACCGTAAGTAATGGCAACAAATTGCAGATTTGTTTAACTTATTGGAGTAATATGTGGGGAGTTAAGCCAGGGTGTCCATATCATAAGGAAGAGGGAGTATGAGTCTTGCAGGGTGTGAGTTAGTTTCTCATTAATCATATTGTAATTAGTTTTAAGAATGACTTCCTTCAGGTTGTGTGTGGAAGATTTCCAGTTTTTAGCGATATGGTTTTTGACAGCCAAGGCAAAAAACTTAAAACGTTTATTCTGGTGTGAGCTTAAGTTATCTATATGAATTCCCAAAAGACAGGTATCTTGTATTGTGTTGGGTTCTAAGTTGTTCATGGGGGGCTAATATGTCATTAGTAAACCAGGTGCCTACTCTATTTCAATTGCTAGAGAGCCACCAATATCTTGACTCTGTACTGAAATCAGCGTCAAAGTTAGGGAAAGATCTTATTGATGTTAGGGACGAGAGTGGTGAGGCCAGGTGGTGGTTGGAGTTGGCCCTGGCCCAGGTTGAAAGTGTGAGGCTGATCATTGGGTTGGAGTGTTTCTCTCTAATGTGAGGTGAACCTGGTTTCCAGACAAATGTATCCCAGGAGTGGGGTTTTAATTGCCAGTTTTCTATAAAAACCCAGGTGGGTTGATGTTTGCTTGAGTGGGTAGTGGGCAGAAATGCCAGTTGGGCTGCTTTAAAATACAAACAAAGGTTGGGACAGGAGAGTCCCCCATGAATTCTGTGACTGAACCTTATCCTCTTTGCAATTTGCGGTGCCAAATTCATCTAAATATCTTGTTTTGTAGTTTCTCTAATGCTCTAATATCAACTGGGATGGCCAGTGTTCTAAACAGATAGAGTACCTTAGAACATATCATATTTTTTAATTACACATATGTTGATATCGGATTGTTAAGGGTCAAATCATTTAGAAATATCATTATTTTGTCCTGCTTTTTGTGCTATACTGTCACTTTAAATGCTTCTGGGAGATTCAGCAAGGGTTTTAAAACCATTTGAGAGTTGTCCCTGGAACTCGTAAATCTTTCTCCTGCTTTTTGCAGTTACGGCAATGCCCTGATTTTGAGTGATCCGTAAAATCTTATTAGCACAGGGGTTGGGTGTCAGAGTGTCACACAGAGTAACTTGTAATTTATTGTCTGTGCAAAACTCAAATTAAATCTTTGTCTTGCTTTTCAGCTTTGTTGTGAAGTTCACTGGTAGCAGTGACCCATAGCAGTTTGCTTGCAATCTTTTATGGGAAGGGGATTAACATAGCTAGATAGAGCTTGCTCCTTAGTTGGGGCACTCATAGGTGCTTTTTCAAGGATTAGCATGGGGCCCTTAGACATTATTACATGGCACACTCTGCACAACAATTTCTAGCAAAACTTACAAAATCCATGATATATATATATTTTTTAATTGTTGAATGCTTGCTTTTGTTTTTCCAAATCTGTATTTTTACATGATTTAAATAAAAAGAATGGAGGGCTCCCAAGATTTTCTGGGTTTGCAGGAGGAGCCCTTAACTCGGCAGGACTGGTGTAAGGGGAATTACTTGCCTTACTGGGGTATAGCCGTTATAAGGGGCTGATGACGACTTCAGCTTTATTGCGTCCCCCCCTTCCCAAATAAAAAGATGTAACCGCTTGTGAGGCGTCGTAGAGCCTCCACCTCCGCAAATGCGGACCCTCGCTTTGCAAGGGTCGGATTTCCCGACCAAACTAGTTCTTGCGAGCTCGATTCGTAGTTTGACAACTATTATATGTGATAGAGGCAGATTTGTTGACTGACGGCTTTAGATAAGATTTTAGCACAGAATAAGTCCCTTTACCATATAGCCTATGGGAAAGGGACATATTCTGTGCTAAAATCTTATCTGAAGCCATCAGTAGAAACAGCTTGGAAGTATATTTGTTTGCCCTGCTCTGTAACTCCCCCATTATGCCTTGAAAAGGAAGTAAGATGACAATGGCAGCTTCCATGCACAAGCAGAATCTGCTAAAATGAAGACTTTTGCCAAAAAATGCTTTTATGCCAATAAGTTACACCACTTCTAAAGTTGTTAGTGATTTGCAGACCTCACACATAATTTTTTTGCTAATTTCCATTGTTTTTTTAACCCCCAACCTCCCATCTCTTAAAACAAGATCATAAACCTTCCAATATAAGGTTAGGTAGCCAAGATAAAAATGAAACAAAAACAGAAGAGGGAGGGACCACACTGTGACTTTATTGCTTAGTCAGTGTGTGGTAATATGGATGCCAGCCAGCGTTCTTCACAGAGTACAAACCTAACCCATCATTGTATCTTATGGGACTGGACCTAGTCACTATATGTCCATATATTCCCCTATATCCCTTCCTATTGCCTCATCTACTCCTATTGCTCTTAGTATCTCCTCCTTATATCTTCTCCCAGTACAACATATCAGCATATCTCTTCCTATTGCCAATTCTAACTCTTCCATATACCTCCTCTTGTACAATATTTAATCATTATCTGTCTCCGCCTACCACGCCCTGCACTCCAGGAAGTCTCTTGGCAGAGTGCAGGCTGCGCGGGCTCCTGGGGCCGTTCTACACAGACAGACAAGATTTGCACAATAGGGTAATTAGTAAGAGATAAAGCTGAGAGTACGAGCTTGGTCTGGGGCCAAGACGCCTGTCTGTGAGAAACACCCAAAGATACAAGAAACGTACAGCAAATTCAAATTACTATTAAGCACTATCTAAGAATTCATTCACAGCAATTGATCCGTCAAACAAAAAAGAGAAATAACAGTTCCCTGTAGCACATAGTACCAGCCCCACACTGATGATATCCGTTTTAAGATCGAAACAGTTGTCTGTGGGTAGGTTTCCTAGCTTGTGCATAATCCATCCTATGATATGGTTAAAACTGTGTTATACAGCAGGCATATGCTTTCGAAGGAGCCACTTATTTTGTATTTAAGAGTGAAATCCATTTGCACGTCCCCGTCCTGTTTCCCAGAGTGCAGTGCAATAATATTTCAGGGAAACCTGAGCAGGAAATCCGTTTTTAACCTATTTGTAGACATTTACACCCTTATTAAATTGCGATTTGGCCAATTGAAAAGCTCTCTATATAAGCACAGAGCATATTTTTGTTACAGAAGTTTTTAGTTATTGAACCAATAAGCAAGGTCTTCACTAAATAAAAACTTCTGTAAAAAAATATGCTCTGTGCTTATATAAAGCCCTATTAAATTGGCCAAATTGCAAGTTACCAAAACCCCAATTGTTGGTCTTAATTCATAGTTGCTAGGGATAATGTATCTATCATTAGAGGTAATGCTTGGTAGTCAAAGTTAAAGTGTTAAATGGGGCCTTTGTGTCCCAGAGACCCTTGACGCTTTTCGGCAATAGCTTTTGTCAAAAATATTGGCGCCAAAGAAGAAGCCCATGCATAAATAAGCTATTTATTAGGATGTTTGAAAAATGCTGAACATCGGTGTCACAAACCCCATGAAACTTGGACATTTGGGTATGGCCATTGGACCATGATGGACATTTGCCACATAGCCAGTTTAATAACAGGACTATTATAATGTCCATAAGGACCTTGTGAAATAATTTACCACTTGCTGATTTGTTATGTTGTGTGATGTTTTTTCCCCAGACTCTGGTTGTATATCCTGCACCCCTAAGACCCCATTTCCATCAGGACATTGGAGCCTAGAGAGGTTTGAGTCCATTTTCCATTTTAAGAGACTTTATTTTGTGTGTATAGTGTGTTTTAGAGGGCAACTATTGCATCAAGCTAATAAAATTATTCCCCTACTTGGGTTGGACCCCAACTCCCCGCCCAGACATTCTGGCTCCAGGGCTCACAGTATCTTATCAACCCCTGCTGTGCTCAGATCCTGACAAGAGGTAGTTGATAGCTGGGGCCATAGACTCCTCACCACCTAGCTTGGGAAATAGACAGACTGGTGTCGGCTTTCTGGAGATAGTCCTTGCCCATATGGGGGCAAAAAGTGTGGAACTTGTGTTTGTCTAAAGCTGCCCACTGCTGATTGGAGCAACTTGTCCTAGAATCCGGTTAAGCTGCATAACCAAGGCAACCTGCTGGTGGGACTGGTATCTTTGGTCTTTTCAAGCCCAACAAAGAGCAAAGCTCCTATAGAGTTAGTGCTCATGCTTTCAGACTAATAGTACCACTTGGCTATTTAATTTAGACTAATTGTTTCCCTATTTTTATGCACATTTACCAATACTGCCCAGAGAGGAATGGCACATACACCTGTATACAATTAACTCTATATGATGCAAGTACTGATGGCCTAAGCAAACATCTGTTAATGTTCTTAGACGTTACTTTTTATTGAACACTATACATATATATTTTTATCATTATATTGCTAATATAGTTTTCGTACTGCGAGTTTGTGTGTAACGCTCGCAAAGTTGCATAAAGTCTCGCAGAGGAGGGGAAGGAGAGAGGTGAGGACACAGGAGGGAAGGAGAGAGAGAGAGATTGCGTGCATGGGGGTAGACACAAGGTGGGAGCGGTGGGGGGGAGAGTCACGGGGGTGGGACAAGGGAGAGAAAGAGACACAGGGGAGGGAGAGGGGAGAAAGAGACACAGGAGATTGGGGGACAGACACATGGGATGATAAGGGTGAGGGAGGTGGGAAAGAGACACAGGGGAGGGAGGGGGGAAGAGACACAGGGGAGGGAGAGGGGGGAGAGCACAGGGGAGGGAGATGGGGGAACGAGACACAGGGTACGGAGAGGGGGAAAAGATACACTACGGAGAGAGGTGGAAGAGACACAGGGGAGAGAGGAGGAGAGAACACAGAGGCAGGGGAGGCAGGAAAGAGACAGAGGAGAGGGGGGAAGAGACACAGGAGAGAGAGAGGGGGAAGAGACACAGGGGAGGGAGAGGGGAAAAGAGACACAGGGGAGGGAGGGGGAAGAAACACAGGGGAGGGAGATGGGGAAAAGAGACACTGGGGAGGATGGTGGGATAGACAGGGAAGAAGAGGGGTAAGAGATACAGAGGAGGGAGGTGGGAAAGAGATACAGGGGAAAGGGAGTGGGGAAAGACACAGGGGAGGGATAGGGGAAGGGAAGAGACACAGGAGGGAGAGGGGGAAAAGAGACACAGAGGAGGGATCGGGGGAGAGGGGGTAGAGACACAGGGAAGGGATCGGGGGAGGGGGGAAGAGACATAGGGGAAGGAGAGGGGGGAAGAGACAGAGGGGAGCGGGGAAGAGACACATCATATATTATTTATGACAGCCAATTGACTAGTTATAAATAAAAGTTACGTTTGAATGCCTGTATTGCCAGGGACCTGTATTGCAGTCTCTCCCATGCATCTGTTAAAATAACTTGGTACTTTCCAATAATACTGGTTTATGAAGGTGTGCTTACTCTCTGTTGCTAATTGTCGGTTTTGACACTTTACCGGTTATTATCGCACACCCCAGTAAGTAATATTATTTGTGGTGGTTTGGATTTTTAACTAGTTTATATGTTTTCTTTCTAAGTGTATTATTGAGCCTGGGTAAATCTACTGTGAACTTTAGTTTAATCTTGAGGCTGAGTGTATCTAAATTTGAGTGTAATCTTGAAGCTCAGTGAATCTAATCTTGAGTGTAATCTTGAAGCTCAGTGCATCCAATCTTGAGTGTAATCTTGAAGCTCAGTGCATCTAATCTTGAGTGTAATCTTGAAGCTCAGTGCATCTAATCTTGAGTGTAATCTTGAGCCTGAGTGGATCTAAACTGTAGTGTAATCTTGAGGCTGGTTTGGTCTAAATTTGAGTCTAATCTTGAGCCTGAGTGTACCTAAACTATAGTGTAATCTTGAGGCTGGGTGCATGCAAACTTGAGTCTTAACTTGAGCCTGAGTGTATCTAAACTGTAGTGTAATCTTGAAGCTGAGTGTATCCAAACTTGAGTGGAATCTTAAAGCTTATTGTATCTAAACTGTAGTGTAATCTTGAGGCTGGTTTGGTCTAAACTTGAGTCTAATCTTGAGCCTGAGTGTACCTAAGCTATAGTGTAATCTTGAAACTGAGGCTCAGCTCTGTCTGAGTGTTGACTTCAGGCTGTCAATGCACTGTTTTAGTTGACTGACCACCCTTTAACTTTGCCCCTTGGGCCTATGCCTTTTTATACCCTATGCATACAATCACTTCTGTATATACTGCCAATTTATTAATTATAAATTGATTGGCCTATTAATTCTACACATTTGTTCCATGTATTTACTTTGTGTGTATATGTTTCTATCACACCCAGGTGTCATTTTACAGGATTAGTCATTCTTAGCTAGAGATATAAATCCTACATTAGTTGGGTGTGGCATATAGGGCCAGAGGCGCAGCAAGTACTGGGACTGCTCATAAAGTTATAATGTGAAGGAAACAGACGTAAGGACATTTGATCTGAGCTGGGGCCTGAGATCTAATATAAAATGTAATTAAGTAATATAAATAATGCTAAAAAGAAGATATGATAAGATATGATAGGTAAATAGGTAGATAGACAGACAGATAGACAGATAGACAGATAGATAGATAGATAGATAGATAGATAGATAGATAGATAGATAGATTGACCTATATAACGATATATATTGATAGATAGATAGATAGATAGATAGATAGAGGAAGCAAGTCGATAGGCAAAAGGACAGAAAAAAAAGGAAACCAAGTCAAAGGAAACCAAGAAAAAGGAAAAGCAAATCGGGAAGGATGAGAAATGAGTAAAGGGGGTAGAGAAGGGAGAGAGAAAAAAAGAGAAGGACAGAATTGAAAAGTAGAGAGGGAGAGAAAGAAAAATGGACACGGTGGAGAAGGGGAAAGGGAAAGAAGGGGAGACTTAGATAGGGATTGAGGAGAAAAGGGAATAGGGAGAAGAAGAAAGGGGAAGAAAGGAAATGATGAGAGAGGGAAGGATGGGAGAAAGGTGGAAAGGAAGGGAAGAGAAGTGAGAATAAGCGGGAGAAAAAGGGAAAGTAGAGAAGAGGGGAGAGAATGAAATGGAAAGAAGGGAGAAAAGGTGAGATAGGAAAAGGAAGATGGGAAAGAACGAAACTGAAAGAGAAGGGGAGAGTGAGAAAAAGGTAAGGGGGAAGTAGGGAATTAGCGGTAGAAGGTCAGAGAGAGGAGGAAGAGAATGGTTATATTAAAAGGCAGAAGAGGAGAGGGAGATAAAGGAGAAGGTTCAAAAAAGATGTAAAGAAGTGAAAATGTGAGACAGTGAGACAGAGAAGGGTAGAGTATAAGCAGGGGTAAGGAAGTTGAAGAAGAGAGAGAAAGGAGAAATAGAGAGTGAAAGCAACCCCTGGAGGACAAAATGGACAGAAGTTGGCATTACCTAAGTTAGGAGGGGGAGCTAGGAGGAAGGATGAGCTGAAGTGATTTATGGACTGGCCTCAGCTTCCTCTTCCTCGTTGCCTTCAAAAGCTCCAAAGCAAGATGTGGTTATGAAGTACATTCCCACGCTCTTACCATTTCAAGACATGGCATATAAAGTTAACTATTTGTTTTATTAACTGTCACAGCGGTATCGGTGGGCACTTTGCTTCCAGGAGAGTAAGTAGGGGAGAGACAAGGGACCTGGGTTAGGAGTTGGCCTAAGTGTCGCCCCTGGCTGGTCATGTTGACAGTTGTTTAGTAAAAGTGGTCGTGGCAAGATTTCCCCAAAGGTGGTGTGGTTTATTGAGTAAAGAGGAAAAGGATGTGATTGACATTAGTGACCTTTTCTACCATGCTTGGTCAGGGATACCACAGTCTTTGAATGTGAATGTTAAACTGCAGGAGTGGGCAAGTTTGGTCCCGGAGAGCCTCACACAGGCCATGATTTGAGGATTTCCTATATATGCACAGGGTAGTCAATCAGGATGGCTGAAGAAGCGATTGACTCGCCTGTACACAGCAGGGATATCCTCAAATCCTGGCCTGTGTGGGGCTTTGCAGGACTGAACTTGTCAATGCCTGTTATATGGGATTTTAAACTTCTAAATCATTAAATAGCAATTTTATTAATGACCAATGCCTAATTAAACGTCAGTTCTCCTTGCCAGGACTAGTATATATATTTAAATGAATCCTACAATGCTTTGTGTTTGTGCTGTAACCCTTTACATCTTCTATAGCAGCCCCCCAAGTAATCCCTCTAATGATGGCAACGTGCGCTGCCAAGCACTTAAGAGATTATATTAAAACGTCCTGTGCCATGCATGTGGACACTTGTGTAAGTATTAGGTATTAATAGACATAGAGGTGTTTTTGCCTGCTATGAAAATACAATGGGCGCCTCTCTTGGGCAAATCCAGGCACATCTCCCACGCCCATTACCACAGGATGCTTCCCAGCTGACATCAGGAACACGACTGCTCACACCATGCTTTGTATGGTATGAAAGAACAAGAGGTACATAATTATGTTATATTACAGAATGGAATGCAATTTCCAGCAAGTGGGTGAAACAAATTCCTAAGAAAAAAATCTCCTGGTAACTGTCGCTAATCTTAAAGTTATACAGAAGTTTCCCTGTTTTTAATATTAAAATATACTACCTAATATTTGTTTGCATAGCTAAAAATTATTTTATTAACAAGAAATTAAAGGTTCTTTTTTCACTTACTCAAAACTGCAAAACAGTCCCTGCAAAGGTCTGTCCCCGCAGCTCATGCACACAGTGTTCCCATGGCCGGATTACCCATAAGGACAACTTAACAGCTGCCTGGGTGCATTTCCCTGTGAGGGGCACCACTTTAAAATACAAATGGTTCCTGGCTTAAAAAAAAGGAACAGCATATATGCTACTAGGGGGTAGAGGATAGTTACAATAAGAAAAGGAACTTACACATACAGAAAAAAATGGGTCCGTGCATACCTTTTGTACTCACTCACAGGGGCTCCTCCACTTCACTGCCTAGGGGCTCCCAAAAGGTAGATCCGACCCTGAGTGTTTCTATTGATAAGAGATGTGCTAGCCACTCAGCAGCATTTGCACATATATTGTGTTTGGGTGAATTTAGTCCCGTTTTTCTCCATATGGTCCACTTATAACTTTAAAAAAAAAGTTATATACGCTTGTGATTTCATTTTCCTTTGTGAGTTGTTTCTTTCTGCTACTTTCTCGAGAGGGAGTGTCATTTAAAATAACGAGCTTTCAATTAGTCATGCTGAAAGCACTGGCCAGATTTCCATTGTACAGACTGACTCTTTCTATACGTCCGAAGCATCCACTAATTTCAGGAAGTACATCAGCAGAAACCATAATGGTAGATTTCACTGCAGCATAATTATGTGTAAAAAATAAAGCATTACATTTGTTAATTTGTTTTACTGGAAATCAGTGTTTGTATCCGTTGATGCAAAATTTCATTTAGATCATCTAACAAAATATATTGACCTCTCCATATTTACTCCTCCCCTTTATTCATTCATCTCCAGAAGCTCCACAAAGTGATCCACTCATACATCTTCAGAAGCTCCTTCCTCTATAATGAGAGGAACAAAGATCATCATATGCTCGCTCTACGATCACCAGAGTACCATTATTTGATCTTCAGATATTGACGCTACAAAACTATTTTTGTTTGATAAATATATCACATCTCATTGATGTTCAGAACCTCACTTTCCAATCCTCAGACCTGCTCTATGTGTTCTTCAAAACATCACTGTTCAGTCACCAGACCAGCTCTCTGTGTTCTTCAGAACGTCACTCTCTAGTCACCAGATCACCTCTATGTGTTCTTCAGAACGTCCCTCTCTAGTCACCAGATCACCTCTATGTGTTCTTCAGAACGTCACTCTCTAGTCACCAGATCACCTCTATGTGTTCTTCAGAACGTCACTCTCTAGTCACCAGATCACCTCTATGTGTTCTTCAGAAGGCCACTATCTAGTCACCAGATCACCTCTATGTGTTCTTCAGAACGCCACTATCTAGTCACCAGATCACCTCTATGTGTTCTTCAGAAGGCCACTATCTAGTCACCAGATCACCTCTATGTGTTCTTCAGAAGGCCACTATCTAGTCACCAGATCACCTCTATGTGTTCTTCAGAACGTCTCTCTCTAGTCACCAGATCACCTCTCTGTGTTCTTCAGAATGTCACTCTTTAGTCACCAGATCACCTCTATGTGTTCTTCAGAACGTCACTCTCTAGTCACCAGATCACCTCTATGTGTTCTTCAGAACGTCACTCTCTAGTCACCAGATCACCTCTATGTGTTCTTCAGAACGTCACTCTCTAGTCACCAGATCACCTCTATGTGTTCTTCAGAACGTCACTCTCTAGTCACCAGATCACCTTTATGTGTTCTTCAGAACGTCACTCTCTAGTCACCAGATCACCTCTATGTGTTCTTCAGAACGTCACTCTCTAGTCACCAGATCATCTCTATGTGTTCTTCAGAACGTCACTCTCTAGTCACCAGATCACCTCTATGTGTTCTTCAGAACGTCACTCTCTAGTCACCAGATCACCTCTATGTGTTCTTCAGAACGTCACTCTCTAGTCACCAGATCACCTCTATGTGTTCTTCAGAACGCCACTCTCTAGTCACCAGATCACCTCTATGTGTTCTTCAGAACGTCACTCTCTAGTCACCAGATCACCTCTATGTGTTCTTCAGAACGTCACTCTCTAGTCACCAGATCACCTCTATGTGTTCTTCAGAACGTCACTCTCTAGTCACCAGATCACCTCTATGTGTTCTTCAGAACGTCACTCTCTAGTCACCAGATCACCTCTATGTGTTCTTCAGAACGTCACTCTCTAGTCACCAGATCACCTCTATGTGTTCTTCAGAACGTCACTCTCTAGTCACCAGATCACCTTTATGTGTTCTTCAGAACGTCACTCTCTAGTCACCAGATCACCTCTACGTGTTCTTCAGAACGTCACTCTCTAGTCACCAGATCACCTCTACGTGTTCTTCAGAACGTCACTCTCTAGTCACCAGATCACCTCTACGTGTTCTTCAGAACGCCACTATCTAGTCACCAGATCACCTCTATGTGATCTTCAGAACGCCACTCTCTAGTCACCAGATCACCTCTATGTGTTCTTCAGAACGTCACTCTCTAGTCACCAGATCACCTCTATGTGTTCTTCAGAACGTCACTCTCTAGTCACCAGATCACCTCTATGTGTTCTTCAGAACATCACTCTCTAGTCACCAGATCACCTCTATGTGTTATTCAGAACGCCACTATCTAGTTACCAGATCACCTCTCTGTGTTCTTCAGAACGTCACTCTCTAGTCACCAGATCACCTCTCTGTGTTCTTCAGAACGTCACTCTCTAGTCACCAGATCACCTCTATGTGTTCTTCAGAACGCCACTATCTAGTTACCAGATCACCTCTCTGTGTTCTTCAGAATGTCACTCTTAAATCCTCAGACTACCTCTCTGTGTTCTTCAGAACGTCACTCTTAAATCCTCAGACTACCTCTCTGTGTTCTTCAGAACGTCACTCTCAAATCCTCAGACTAACTTACTATGTTCTTCAGATCCTCACTCTCCAGTCACCAGAACAGCTCTCTATGTTCTTCAGAATCTCACTCTCCAATCCTCAGACCACTTCTCTATGTTCTTCAGAACTTCACTCTCTAATCCTTAGACCAACTCTTTAAGTTCTCTAGAACTTCACTCTCCAATCCTCAGACCAACTCTCTTTGTCCTTCAGAACCTCACTCTCCAATCGTCAGAGAACCTCTCTATTTTCTTCAGAACCTCATTCTCCAGTCATCATACCAACTCTCTATGTTCTTCAGAACCTCACTCTTCAATCTTCAGACTACCTCTCTAGGTCCTTTAGAACATCACTCTCAAATCTTCAGACCACTTCTCTATGTTCTTCAGAACTTCCCTCTCTAAGCCTCAGACAAACTCTCTAGGTTCTTCAGAACCTCACTCTCCAATCCTCAGGTCAAAACTCTATGTTCTTCAGAACATCACTCTCCAATCTTTAGGCCAACTCTCTATGTTTTTCAGAACATCACTCTACAATCTTCAGGTCAACTCTCTATGGTTCTTCAGAACCTCACTCTCCAATCCTCAGACCACCTCTCTAGGTTCTTCAGAACCTCCCTCTCCACTCCTCAGACCACCTATCTATATTCTTCAGAACCTCACTCTCCAATTTTCAGACCACCTCTCTATATTCTTAAGAGCCTTGCTCTCAAATCGTGAGGCCAGTTCTCTATGTTCTTCAGAATATGACTCTCCAGTAATAAGATCTTTTGAATAGCATTGTTTTTAGAAATCCAACAAAAATATAAAAACTTTTAAATTTGTAATCTTTTATAAGCAAGTATTATTCAGTTCAGTGCAGTTTTCTTTCCTGAAATGCCTCTTTCTGCTACTTTCTCAGAAATGTGCAACCTACTGAAAGCACTGACAGTTTTAGCTTCCACTTTTCCACTGTGCAATTTGAAGCTGCATTCAAACTCTCAGGAAGTTGATCTGCAATTTAGTTTTTCAAGAGAATAAATTATAAATATAGGAGTTTTAAATAGAAGGTTTGATCTGTAGACTTGTGATTGGACACAGAGCACTGACATTTTCAGATTAAATAAATAAATAAGCATTTGACGCTGCTGCCTGGCATTGACCACTATATATTAGACAGATGCCCTAATGAGGTGAGTGCTGTTTATTCATGTCCGACTCTCCCTGACCCTATGGACCAGAGCACGCCAGGCACATCTTGTGTCTGGTTGTGCTTATCCATAAGGTTTTTTTGGCAAAGACACTGCCAGTTCTGCTATGACTGCCCATCTTGGGTGACAGCTCACAGCTTCAATGAAGTACACAAGCCGCTTCCCCACGACAAGGTAGCGATCTAGAGGGCGAATGAGGTGAGTACATAACGATATAAGGTCTGAATGTTTTCTTATCTTGGGCTGGTCTTTAGTGCGGGCTGTAATGAGTTTGTTTCTCAGGCTGGCATCCTTTCTACTCTCAAACCACAGCTCCTGGGACAAAACACGACCCTGGCACCCTGCCCTCAGTAGCCACTTTGGATGTAGATCTGACAAAACCTCCCTCTACCACAATTGTGGAGCTAAACATGTTCACCCAGCTGCTCACAGAAAGGGCTCATTGATCGGACTTGTATCCGGCACAAAATATCTATTGTACATAGGGATTGTTAGTGGAAAGAGGATGCACTTGTGCTCTTACAGACACGATCAGGCTACAGATTGGCTCTTACATGCAGAG
This sequence comes from Discoglossus pictus, assembly GCA_027410445.1. Taxonomy (NCBI): domain Eukaryota; kingdom Metazoa; phylum Chordata; class Amphibia; order Anura; family Alytidae; genus Discoglossus; species Discoglossus pictus. The sequence continues at coordinate 35,622,132 of CM050174.1, forward strand.
GCTGCAGATCGGCTCTTACAGACACAGGATGCACTTGGGTTCTTATAGACACAGCCAGGTTGCAGATCGGCTCTTACAAGCAGAGCTTGCACTTGCACTGTTACAGAAACAGTCAGGCTACAGATCGGCTCTTGCAGGCAGAGGCTTCAGATTGGCTCTTACAGGCACAGTCAGGCTGCAGATCGGCTCTTACAGACACAGTCAAGCAGCAGAGTGACTCTTACAGACAGAGGGTGCACTTGGGCTCTTACAGGCACAGTCAGGCTACAGATTGGCTCTTACATGCAGAGGCTGCAGATTGGCTCTTACAGGCACAGCCAGGCTGCAGATCGGCTCTTACAGACACTGTCAGGCTGCAGAGTGGCTCTTACAGACACAGGATGCACGTGGGCTCTTACAGGCACAGTCATGCTACAGATTGGCTCTTAAAGGCAGAGGCTGCAGTTTGGCTCTTACAGGCACAGTGAGGCTGCAGATTGGCTGTTACAGACACAGTCAGGCAGCAGAGTGGCTCTTACAGACAGAGGGTGCACTTGGGCTCTTACAGGCACAGTCAGGCTACAGATTGGCTCTTACATGCAGAGGCCGCAGATTGGCTCTTACAAATTATGACAGCCTCCTAGGCAGGGATATGGAAGGTTCCTGGATATTACTAGGTATAAAATATATCTATGTACAGTAGACTCCCAGTTGTCCTGCACCCACAGGGATTAGCAGATGCCGGATAAATGTAGTTTTTGATTGCTTGAGAGTCACTATTAAAATACTTTACACCGTACAAAACCATAAACTCTGTATTGAATTCATATTGAAAAACAGTAATTAAAAGCAAATTTAAGCAAATAGCACAGTTTTATTACACTGTAAATTGAGCTTTTTTGAATGCAGTGTGCATATTAGTTAAATGGCAGTCAAAAAAATATTCATCTTAGTGAATATCACAAACATAGATTTTTTTCACTTTGGCTCTTACAGACAGGATGCACGTGGGCTCTTATCGGCACAGTCAGGACTATAGATCAGCTCTTACAGGCACAGTAAGGCTGCAGATCGGCTCTTACAGACACAGGATGCACTTGGGCTCTTATAGACACAGTCAAGCTGCAGATCGGTACTTACAGACACAGTCAGGCTGCACATTGGCTCTTACAGGCAGAGGCTGCACTTGGGCTCTTATGGACACACTCAGGTTGCAGATCATCTCTTACAGACACAGCCTTGGGCATTTACAGATACAGTCAGGCTGCAGATCGGTTCTTACAGGCACAGGATGCACTTGAGCTCTTATAGACACAGGGTGCACTTGGGCTCTTGCAGACACAGTCAGGCTACAACTTGTTTTTTACAGGCAAAGGATACACTTGGGCTCTTATAGGCACAGTCAGGTTACAGATCAGTTCTTACAGGGACAGGATGCACTTGGGCTCTGAAAGACACAGTCAGGCTGCAGATAGGCTCTTACAGGTAGAGGATGCACTTGTGCTCTTACAGACACAGTCGGGCAACAGATCGTCTCTTAAAGACACAGGATGCACTTGGGCTCTTAAAGACACAGTCAGGCTGCAGATCGGCTCTTACAGGTAGAGGATGCACTTGTGCTCTTACAGACACAGTCAGGCAACAGATCAGCTCTTACAGACAGAGGCTGCAGATTGGTTCTTATAGGCTGGTTCTTATAGGCACAGTCAGGCTGCAGAGCGGCTCTTACAGACACAGGATGCACTTGGACTCTTACAGGTACAGTCAGGCTACAGATTGGCTTTTACAGACACAGTCAGGCTGCAGAGCAGCTCTTACAGACACAGGATGCACTTGGACTACAGGCACAGTCAGGCTACAGATTGGTTTTTACAGACACAGTCAGGCTGCAGAGCAGCTCTTACAGACACAGGATACACTTGGACTACAGGCACAGTCAGGCTACAGATTGGCTTTTACAGACACAGTCAGGCTGCAGAGCAGCTCTTACAGACACAGGATGCACTTGGACTCTTACAGGCACAGTCAGGCTACAGATTGGCTTTTACAGACACAGTCAGGCTGCAGAGCAGCTCTTACAGACACAGGATGCACTTGGACTCTTATAGACACAGTCAGGCTACAGCTCGGTTCTTACAGGCAGAGGATGCAGTTCGGCTCTTACAGGCACAGACAGTCTACAGACAGTCTGATATCGACACCAGTGTTGTTTTGCTGGTTACTTGAGTCTCAGGTTGCGCAATGGTATTTACGGTTGCTTGAGAGTTTCCGGTTGCGCTTTTTTTCTGTTGGTCTCCGTTTTCTTGAATTCTGGATTTTACTGTATTTATTTACTTTTATGTACTTTATTTTATTAAGAAGTGCTTATAAGCTCTGTTTTTACTGCCTAAAATCATGTACACAGTCCCTTTATGGATCTGCCCACTCATGAAGACACAGACTCTTCTGTACTTGCTGTGCTGTGTCTCAAGCTAACCAATCAGTGAACATCTCTCAGCAACATTCTTCAACATGCTACTGAGAGGTGGTCCCTGATAGGCTAGGACACTACAATGCACATCCAGCCGTACAGAGTCTGAGACTGCATACGCTTCACTAGGAAGTCCCATATAGGGACAAAGTGTTTGATTAGAAAAAACAGAGCTAATAAGCACTTACTAGTAAAATAATAATAATAATAGAAACACATAATTTATCATTTTTACATTTGTTCCATTTCAGTTAGACAAAAGCCTTATAAAACGGTATGGTTTGGAAAACAAACCATGCATGTCTATCAGTTAGTGGCCAAGGTAAGCAAGATTGTTTAATGAGTCTAATTAGTCACAAAGGCAACTCCCTTACCACTAATTAGCTGACATGTAGGTTTGATACCAACTCAGCCTGTATTATTCCAGTTTTTTTAATTAATTTTTTACATGTTCTATTTTTATTACTATGTAATGGTTTGTTCTGTACCTGAATGAATGGGAGTATTTTAATTGCCCACTGTTATCCTCTAACGCTCACTTGTATGCTGCAATCTACTATAGGATAAACAACTTTGAAGTACATTTTGCAATCTTAAGGAAAATAATACTTGTAAAATGTAATTTTCTGTCTCTGGTTTGAGGTTTTTCTCCATACAGACATTTAAACTCCCCTTCTGGATTGCTACTTTGTTGCGATGAAAGGGCTTGTTTTCCTTAATGAAGCTGTGAGCTATACCATGTAGGACCACCCAAGATGGGCAGATCATAGCAGAGAATTCAGACAAATCGCGGTCTACTGGGGAAGGAACTGGCAACCCACTCCAGTATCTTCTGCCATAAATACCAAGTGAATCAGCATGGTGCGGTCCATGAGGTCACAGAGAGTTGGACACGACTGAACTATGCACAATAATTTCAGCATTATAGAGGATTCCTGCAATTTCTTGTTCTACAATTCTTGTTCTACAATTCTCTTGTATTGTCCATTTTTTTACATTTCTTAGAAAATCGCTATTACTAGTGCTAAACCATAATGCCATCTTGGATCAGCAATGATTGTGTTGATCCCCGGAGCTTTATTGCTGCTATAAGTAACAGATGTTTTTGTAGGAATTGGGTAGGGAATACAATTATATTGATACATTGCATTCTGAAAAAAAAACATAATTATATTGGAAAATGTCATAAAACAAGCATTTATTACAAAAAAAAAATTGCAGGCTGTGCTGATATTTGGTGGCATCCGTAATATATCGATGAAGGTTGTGTGAAAGACACCAGTCCACAGAAGCAATCAATCAATCAGATTCCAAACTCTTCACCATGGCCAAGACCAAAGAGCTGTCCAAGGATGTCAGGGACAAGATTGTAGACCTACACAAGGTTGGAATGGGATACAAGACCATCGCCAAGCAGCTTGGTGAGAAGGTGACAAAGTTGGTGCGATTATTTGCAAATGGAAGAAACACAAAATAACTCAAGAAATCACATGTACAGGCCCGTCTGAAGTTTGCCAATGAACATCTGAATGATTCAGAGGAGAACTGGGTGAAAGTGTTGTGGTCAGATGAGACCAAAATCAAGCTCTTTGGCATCAATGCAACTCGCCGTGTTTGGAGAAGGAGGAATGCTGCCAATAACCCCAAGAACACCATCCCCACCGTCCAGCATGGAGGTGGAAACATTATGCCATGGGGGTGTTTTTCTGCTAAGGGGACAGGACAACTGCACCGCATCAAAGGGACAATGAACGGGGCCAGCCATGTACCATCAAATATTGGGTGAAAACCTCCTTCCCTCATCCAGGGCAATGAATATGGGCCACACGGCCAAGGCAACAAATGATTGGCTCAAGAAGAAGCACATTAAGGTCCTGGAGTGGCCTAGCCAGTCTCCTGTCCTTAATCCCATAGAAAATCTGTGGAGGGAGCTGAAGGTTCGAGTTGCCAAACATCAGCCTCGAAATCCCTCCTGAGATGTGTGCAAACCTGGTGGCCAACTATAAGAAATGTCTGATCTCTGTGATTGCCAACAAGGGTTTTGCCACCAAGCACTCGAAGGGGTCAAATACTTATTTCCCTCATTGACTTGCAAATCAATTTATGCGTTTTTCTTGTTTTTTTTGTTTTTTTTATTCTACCTCTCACTGTTAAAATACACCTACCATTAAAATTATAGACTGATCATTTCTTTGTCAATGAACAAATGTTCAAAATCAGCAGGGGATCAAATATTTTTTCCCCCCACTTTATGTTGCTAATGCTGTTTATTTGTCATATACTTCACAAACATGTGAGGTTGTTCCTAAAATACATTGGTTCTTTAACAAATTAACCAGGCATTATAAAAGTGGGCTGATTACCAGTATGGCTCATTGGGACAGCGGCAGCATCAATGAGGATATCCTGAGGGATGCATGCTGGGAGTTAGTCCATCAGCATGATGCCTGATTAATTAGTTAGAGAAAATCTAATATACTAGTGGTGGAAAAACATAGATTGATTGAACTAACCTGCAATAAACTAAAAAGGAATTTAAATATAATAATAGCTGGCTATACATTTTAATTCTGAGGAAGTCTGGTTTAGACGAAACGCGCCAGTGTATTATATTGTAGTCATTTTGGGCCAATAAATATTTCTTCATACTACATTGTGTGGTCCATTTGCTCTCTATTTTTTATCTTGTATGCTGGTGTTTGAGATTGAATCATTGGTTCTCCATTATACAGGCTGTTCGCAATATAATAGTGTCCAATTGTACTGTCTATTTTGGAATGTAAATGTAAATGGCATCACTCAGTCGTGTCCAACTCTCCATGACCTCATGGACAACACACCATGCTGATCCATTTGGTTCTCATGGCAGAGAAACTGGAGTGGGTTGCCAATTCCTTCTTGAGTGGGCTATCACATTCAGCTCCTGGTATTCCCAGGTGGTCTCCCATCCAAGTACTGACCAGTGTGACTTCTTGGTTCCCTGGCTGGATTCAAACCCAGGATGCTGTGGTAAAAGCACCTGCATCCTAACCACTGGACCATATTACAGTTCGAAAGAAGAACCAATCTGGGATTATTAAAACAACTATTGTTTTAATATTTATGTTGCCTTGAGCGCTTGATCTAGACTCTACAATATTGGCTATACATTGTACTAGCCATTGTTATACATCCGTGTCCCTTTTTGCGTTTTATCCAGGGCTGGGTGAGGCTCTGCCCAGATTGGAGTGTTTATTTGACTCCTTCCCTGCAGTGGCTAATCGAGCAACCCTAGATCAGTCAGAAATAATTTAATACATCCTCTTGGGCAGATCCATTACAAAGCCCTAGGCACCTAATAGGGGGTGGTGAGAAGTAGATCTAAAACACTAAAGTGCATTTTTTTAAAGCTACAGACGCCATCTAGACTCCCAGAATATTACACTCTGTCCATCCATCACTATATATAATGTCATATAAAAGTAATGAGTATCTCTGCTGACTCTTATGAGTCCTCCTTCTACACCTCAGGCACCAAACACTGAGTCTTAGTGTCATCCTTGTTCTGCATTTGCTTTGACAACCTACAGAGAACGGTCTTAGTCATCCGTCTATCTGATGGGAACTGATGGGTAATAAGTAGCATTTTGTTTAGTTTCTACACTACACCCTGTAGGACAGACCCCAACCCCATAGTGGTCCTGGGTTTCCCAAATTTAAAACTGCATTGTGTTCATTATCAGTGTGTAGATACTCAGCATTGTTATACAGCACATCATGTCATTATCAGTGTGCAGATACTCAGTATCATTATACAGTGCAGCATGTTCACTATCAGTGTGTAGATACTCAGCATCATTATACAGTGCAGCATGTCATTATCAGTGTGTAGATACTCAGCATTGTTATACAGTGCAGCATGTCATTATCAGTGTGCAGATACTCAGTATCATTATACAGTGCAGCATGTTCATTATCAGTGTGTAGATACTCAGCATCATTATACAGTGCAGCATGTCATTATCAGTGTGCAGATACTCAGCATCATTATACAGTGCAGCCTGCTCATTATCAGTATGTAGATACTCATCATCACTATACAGTGCAGCATGTCATTATCAGTGTGCAGATACTCAGTATCATTATACAGTGCAGCATGTTCATTATCAGTGTAGATACTCATCATCATTATACAGTGCAGCCTGCTCATTATCAGTGTGTAGATACTCAGCATCATTATACAGTGCAGCCTGCTCATTATCAGTGTGTAGATACTCAGCATTGTTATACAGTGCAGCATGTCATTATCAGTGTGCAGATACTCAGCATCATTATACAGTGCAGCATGTTCATTATCAGTGTGCAGATAGTCAGCATCATTATACAGCGCAGCATGTCATTATCAGTGAAGATACACAGCATCATTATATGGTACAGCTTGTTAATTATTAGTGTATAGATACTCAGCATCATTATACAGTGCAGCATGTCATTCTCAGTGTGTAGATACTCATCATCATTATACAGTGCAGCATGTCATTATCAGTGTGTAGATACTCAGCATCATTATACAGTGCAGCCTGCTCATTATCAGTGTGTAGATACTCAGCATTGTTATACAGCACAGCATGTCATCATCAGTAAGCAGATACTCAGCATCATTATACAGCGCAGCATGTCATTATCAGTGAAGATACACAGCATCATTATATGGTACAGCTTGTTAATTATTAGTGTATAGATACTCAGCATCATTATACAGTGCAGCATGTCATTCTCAGTGTGTAGATACTCATCATCATTATACAGTGCAGCATGTCATTATCAGTGTGTAGATACTCAGCATCATTATACAGTGCAGCCTGCTCATTATCAGTGTGTAGATACTCAGCATTGTTATACAGCACAGCATGTCATCATCAGTAAGCAGATACTCAGCATCATTATACAGCGCAGCATGTCATTATCAGTGAAGATACACAGCATCATTATATGGTACAGCTTGTTAATTATTAGTGTATAGATACTCAGCATCATTATACAGTGCAGCGTGTTCATTATAAGGGTATAGATACTCAGCATCATTTTCATGATTATTATCAGTGTCTAGCATAACAACGAATTGTTGTAAACTGAAAATGTTTAGGTTCTTCCATCTTCCTGACTGCTTGAAGCCTAAGGGGAGTGTTTTTTTATCACTTAGAGAGGGAAAAGCAAGAGGGAGAGGAAAGTTGATTCTTAAAAAAAGACACTATTATTTTTTTTACGATTACAAAAGGTTAATGACTTTTCCTGGCCTAAATATACTCAGAGTTTTCAAACATATTTTTCATTGTACAGTGGTCCTTGTAATATAACTTATCTGTAGTTCAGCTGCACCAGCTATTGACCTTACTGAGGTCCTGACAGGACCTTAATTTACAGTTCCCTCTAAATAATAATAAATGCTTATATTCTCCCTTTCAGTGCAATAATAAATTTAAACTTTTCTCCTTTGGAATATGTCTAGAAACTGAGTATGAATTGATAGTTTTGATATAATAATAATAATAATAATAATAATAATAAATGATAATAGAAACAATTATTATTTTTCAACTTTGTCATTTGCATGTCATAAATAACGGTATAATATTTGATATGCTCTGTCTATCGCTCTCTCTCCTTCCTTCTCTCTCTTTCTCTCTCTCTCTCCTTCCTTCTCTCTCCCTCCTTTCTTCTCCCTCTCCCTCCTTATGTCTCTCCTTCCCTCCTTCTCTCTCTCACCATCCCTCCTTCTTTCCCTCCTTCCTTCTCTCTCCCTTCTTCTGTCTCTCCATCCCTCCTTCTCTCTCCCTCTCCTTGTTCTCTCTTCCTCCCTCTCCTCCTTTTTCTCCCTCCCCCTCCCCCGTCTCTCTTTTTTCCCCACAGTCTTGCAGAGTTCTGCGCATACTGCGTAGACTTTTCTCTGATAGTTTGCGCATCTATGCCCTAACACTGTGCGCATAGTTTGCGTTGTGCGCATGCGCTAAAACAGCGTTACACAGTACGGAAACTATATTAGTGATGTCTTTTTAACTTCAGGGCATGTTCTCTGGTTGTACTATTTGCCATGTGTTTGAAACATGCTACCATCCTGCACATTGATTCTTTTAATGTATTTAATCCCTTAATTGTGTAAATTATTCTATGAGGGACTTTGAACTCATATATCTAAAAAATTTGATCAATTTTCTGCTCTCTTCACTGTTTAAGACTTGTTATTAAGACTTGTTAGCTTTTACAGCACTGAGACTGGTTATCTAAAGAAGTTGGCAGCAGGTCTAGATTTACTGAGCTTGTGTGGACAGGTTCTTGTGTCCTGAATGGACCAGGAATTGCAAGATCCCACCAAATGCTTCTATACTGTATTCACTTAAATAATACAGTTTATATTTTTGCATTTGATATTATATTATCTAGAGAATCTACAGGCGTGAACTGATATATTTGGGCTGCAGCAAGTAGAGTATATTGCCATTGTCCATTTAAAAACCATCCCCCATCCCCCCCCCCAAGAATATTGCCCAACTAAACATATGTTATGTTTTAATATAGTAACCACATATTATGAAGAATTATGTATTATAATAAACAAAACACCCAGTACATAATAATTACTATTGTTGATTTGATAAACAATAAACACAGGCTAATTACAGGATTATATCTGTATAGCACTCAATAGAAATGGCTATTTCCAGACCTGTATACTGGATGGTATAATATAACATGAATATATAATAACAACCACATCCATAGCTTAAAATAATGCTGTATGTAAGGCAAAAAGCTATTAGAGGAAACAATGTTGTCCTAAAAAATACAGCCTCTAATTAATTATCTTTTACGTGCATTTATACTATTGTGGAATATATCGTTTTGGCCCCCCCATGCTAATCCCTCTATCGCAGTGTACGCCATGTTTAAGGTCTAAGTAAAATCTCCCTGGCTATGTTAATCACCGGAAACGTTGTGAGAGAGCTGCTACGAGTGCCTGCAGCAATCCAGAGCCGATAAATACGACAAACTTTTCCATTGATTTTTGCACGGACAATAGTTTACGAGTTACTTCAAAACTTTTACACCAAAACCCGATGCCAATAATATTAAGTGCCGTAACTACAAAAATATTATATGTACCAAATCCATTACCGAGCGTAGCAACAGCAGATAAAGAGACACTATAGCACCAAATAGAAAAGGAGGAAATGTTAACATTATTTGACACTTAACACTCCAATATCAACATATGTGTAATTAAAAAATATGATATTACATTATTAGGTCCGGTTTATCATACAGCATCAAGGGTAACTCCCAACCCAGTCCTTAAGGGGTAAATACATATCGGGAAACCACATAGGAACAAATGCTCTAATGCATTATATATATATATATATATATATATATGTATATATACAGTCAGGTCCATAAATATTGGGACATCGACATAATTCTAAAAGGTTAATGACTTTTCCTGGCCTAAATATACTCAGAGTTTTCAAACATATTTTTCATTGTACAGTGGTCCTTGTAATAGAACTTATCTGTAGTTCAGCTGCACCAGCTATTGACCTTACTGAGGTCCTGACAGGACCTTAATTTACAGTTCCCTTTTCTTCCCTCTACTTAAAAGATTTTAGTTTGTTTTTCAATTGAGTTGTACAGTTTATAGGTCACATTAAAAGTGGAAAAAGTTCTGAAATGATCTATCTTTGTCTCATTTTTTTACAGCACAGAAACCTGACATTTTAACAGGGGTGTGTATACTTTTTTTATCCACTGTATGTATATATATATATATATATATATATATATATAGTGTAAATAAATAGTACATCTGTGTTCACACTTAAATGTCTAAAACAAGTTAAAAAACCTGCTTCCAGTTCAGAATTCAGAGAAAAACAGTTATTACACTGCATTCTGGGAAGCTGAGCTGGGACATGCAGATGTGTCCACAAATGCCTCGCTCTTCAATCCATAGCCATTATCAAACATGGCTTCCTTTAAGCTTATGTCTGCTGTATTACACAGCTTTAATGCAAAGCCAATATATATAAATACATAAATACAAATTTTTTATATATTGACTTTATAGATACAATTATCACAGCTATTCAAATTGAAAACACTATAAATAAATGTATAAAAATAATATTTTTAAATATATAAATAGTTACATAGTTACATAGTTGCATAGTAATTAAGGTTGAAAAAAGACTTTCAGTCCATCAAGTTCAACCTGTTAAGATCTCCTCTGATCTGCAATATGCGGATTAGTTATTAATTAAATTATTGATTAAATAATTATTAATAGTATAGTATTGGAGAATGAATAAAGAGTTAGTCCATCAAGTTCAACCTTTTTAGATCTATATTGATCTTTTTAATTTGGACTATTTATTATTATTGTTAATTGTTAATTATTGTTAATTGATCCAGAGGAAGGCAAACATAAAAACCCCATTGAAACTTTGCCAATTGTCTCATAAGGGGAAAAAAAAGCAAAATTCCTTCCTGACCCCAGAAACTGGCGATCAAATTTCTCCCTGGATCAATATTCCTTGCTAGTTATCTAGGATAGCCTTGAATGCCCTTTTTATTCAGAAATATATCTAACCCCTTTTTGAAGTTGTCTATCGAATTCGCTGTCACCACCTCCTTTGGTAGAGAATTCCACAGTTTAACCACCCTAACTGTGAAGAACCCTTTTCTTTGTTTAAGGTGAAATCTTTTTTCCTCTAACCTCAACGGATGTCCTCTTGTCAGTTGAAAATCTCTTGCTACAAAAAGTTCACTTGACAAAGCCTTATATTGACCCTGGATGTATTTAAATAACGTAATCATATCTCCTCTTAGACGCCTTTTTTCTAGCGAAAATAAGTTTAATTTTGCTAGTCTTTCTTCATAACTTAGCCCCTCCATTCCCCTTATTAGTTTTGTAGCCCTTCTCTGTACTTTTTCCAGCTCTAAAATGTCTTTTTTGTGAGGTGGTGCCCAAAATTGTACTCCATATTCCAAATGAGGGCGTACTAGAGATTTGTATAGTGGCAGAATTATATCTTCTTCCCTGGCTTCTATACCCTTCCTAATACATGCTAATATTTTATTTGCCTTTGCAGCTGCTGCTTGGCTTTGAGCGCTGTTACCTAGGTGGTTGTCCACTAGTACTCCCAAATCCCTTTCAATATCTGATACCCCTAGATTTGCTCCATTAAGATTATAGATTGCTTGGCTATTGTTCCTTCCCAAATGCATAACCTTACATTTATTTGTATTAAATCTCATCTGCCATTTAGCCGCCCATTTCTCTAATTTCTGCAAATCCTTTTGTAGGGAAAGTACATCATTATCTGATTTTATTACCTTGCACAACTTAGTGTCATCAGCAAAAATGGAGACACTACATTCGAATCCTACTTCAATGTCATTAATAAATATGTTAAAAAGGAGAGGACCCAATACTGAGCCCTGAGGAACCCCACTTATCACATTAGACCAATCGGAGTATGTTCCATTTACAACAACCCTTTGCTTCCTGTCTTTTAGCCAGCTCTCGATCCATGAGCAGATATTTACTGCAATTCCTGTATCCCTTAGTTTGCTCACTAGTCTTCCATGTGGCACTGTATCAAATGCCTTTGAAAAATCTAAAAAGACTACATCCACTGAGTTGCCCTGATCCAAGTTCCTACTAACCTCCTCATAAAAACTAATTAGATTGGTCTGACACGACCTTTCCTTCATAAATCCATGTTGACTGCTACCTATGATCCTGTTCAAATAGACATATTCTTGTATTCTGTCCCTTATTAACCCTTCTAAAAGCTTCCCAACTACAGAAGTGAGGCTCACTGGTCTATAATTCCCCGGATTTGCTCTAGATCCCTTCTTAAATATAGGTATCACCTCTGCTTTTCTCCAGTCATCTGGTAGAGACCCTGTAGTGAGCGAGTCTTTAAAGATTAGATATAATGGTTTGACTATTACAGAACCCAGCTCCCTCAGTACCCTTGGATGTATTCCATCAGGACCTGGGGCTTTATTAACATTTATTTTCTCCAACCTCTTTTGTATTTCTTCCTGCGTTAACCAATTATTTAGTGAAGGTAGTGTAGCCCCATTATGTTGCAGTGTCCCAACCACTGGTACCTCCCTTGTGTAAACCGACGAAAAGAACCTATTTAGCTCATCTGCCTTTTCCTGGTCACTAATTATCAGATGGCCTGTGTCACATTGTAATGGTCCTATCGATTCCTTCCTGGCCTTCTTCCCATTAATATATTTATAAAATATTTTAGGGTTAGTCTTACTTTCCATTGCAACTGACTTCTCATTTTCTATTTTAGCCAGTCTAATATAATGGTTTCTGGCTGTTACGGTGCTTGTTCTAACTTAAAATAATCATGACAATCGAATTTTCTATTGGCTGCTAGAGTTGTTTCTCATCCGTAAAGCTTGGTTTGGGTACTCCCTACACTAAAACCTCTTGCGGATATGGCAGGAATTATGGATCTGGGCTCAGTGCCGTAATATTTTGAGTGAAAAGACAGAATGCTCCCGCCGCCAATTTACGGGTATGGTGCAAATTACATGGCTCGATTAGTATGGGGGGCATTCTACTGAGCAACTTCCTCAAATAAGAAAATAATGTAAATCCAGAGAAAGCTTATTACTGCTACATTGTAGCAGATAAAACTGCCAGTGCATTCAAAATGGCTAAGGGTAATCACCCTACTGAGAAAAAGCTGACGCAAGTAACTCAAAAAGGTAATGGATGCATAGGAATGAATAACTACATAGAAAAGTTGACTATATAAATTATATATTTTGTAATATTCTGGAAATAATAAAAAATAAAAAAATCACACAAAATACAAAATAAAACTATACCCTTATATTTGTAGTATGTTTGTAGCATTGCAGTTTTATGTTAGTTCCAAATCATTTTCCAGATACAGGGAGGGGTATTTGTGAAACTTCATTTTGTAAATGTATAGGAGCACAGGAATGTCAAATGCATAGCCCAGGGCCAAGATGTGAATCAGTTCTTTTGTTTTAGGAACCACCACAGTGTATGAACACAATACCACCTCCCATGAGTAAAAGCACTTTGTTTAAAAGAGTTTAAGGAAATGGAGAGGGGGGGGGGGGCAGGGGGCAAGGTGAGACATTCTGGGTTACTTTAAAAGAACGGTGACGTAATTGGTAGACGAATGTTAGCACGCAATTCAAAGGTGATGACTCCGGCAAAGGAACTCACACCCACATCCCTGGATATAAAGGAAGAGAGAGTTACAATTGACTAACATCCTCTTGCTGGTACTAAGAAGGGCTTTGATACTAAACCATGTCCACCTACAGCATTAGACAGACAACAACTTCTTCAGGATCCACAAAGGGTCTGAGTCTAGGGGGCTACGGTGGTGGGTCTAGTGGGGTCTCTATGGGTAGCTACAGGGCACCAAGCATCCATGGAGGCAGTGGTGGTAAAAACATCTCTATCTCAACTGGTGGAAGCTTTCTGTCCAGCGGCGGCGGCTATGGTGGTGGTGCTTGTTATGGTGGTGGTTATGGCTCTGGCTTTGGTGGTGGTGCTGGTGCAGGCTTCGGTGGGGGTGCTGGTTCAGGCTTCGGTGGAGGATTTAATACCAGCTATAGCTTTGGATCTGGGTTTGGTGGTGGAGATGGTCTTCTGTCTGGTAGTGAGAAACAAACCATGCAGAACCTGAATGACCGTCTGGCCTCCTACCTGGACAAAGTCCGCTCTTTGGAGCAGGCCAATAGCCAACTGGAGATCCAAATCCGAGAATGGTACGAGAAACAAGGACCAAAGCCATCCAAAGACTACAGCTCCTACTACAAGGTTATTGAAGATCTCCGCAACAAGGTAATTAGGTGCTCAACAACGAGGACCATTATCATTCACCTGTATACAACCAACCTTACTCTTTATGTACCGTTATACGGTCATTATCATCTCATCTGTTCCCTTACACATTAGTACACACGTTTCACTCCATCAAATTGCTTTTATATTTAATATTATTTATCTACAATATTTTAAATTAGTATTTTTCAGTCTTTGCACATTATATATTACATCTTATCTTATATCCTGTTATTTTTACTGTCTTATAATTTAAGGATGTACATATTTGAATTTGTCCAAAATTATAGGTATGTTTAATAAAGCATTAAATGTTTAGATATTTCTATAATCTATCTTCTTGTACCTTCTAGTATGATGTATCTCAAGTCTACATAAATATATATATCCATTTATGTAGCTTTAGTTTATATATAAACACTCAATAATATTAGAGAATACATTGATGGCATTCCATAAAAAATTGGTGATATGGTATTAGTAATATGCATCAGTACTACTTTACTGAAGGGTAGTGGATAAGTGGAACAGTCTTCCAGTGGAGTATTTGAGACATGTATATAATATGTATGCTATATGATTTAAGATATAGATCTATAATAACAATCTTCAAATATATTAAAGGAAGTTAATAAAGTTCAAGAGTCTTCTAAAAAAATAAGAAGACCAGAACAAGAAGTCATGATTTAAAGTTTAAGATTCAGGGATAATATCCAAAAGTGTTAATTTACTGAAACGGTAGTAGATAAGAGTATCAGCCTTCCAGATTGATGGGACATGCATAAAGTTACCATGAGTATTAACTAAGCCAGACTTTATTGGTAGATAGAATGGTCAGACTAAATCATCCTTATCTGCTGTCAAATTCATGTGTCTATGTATGTCTGTTGACACTCCCAGATAAAATTGTGCAATAGTTCTTTATTTTGTACCTATGATGTCATCATTAATCAACCATCATAGCATGATGTAGCCATGAATGATGAATTATAAGGCCTAGCACAAAATATTAAGAGTTTATATAGTGTCGAAATCACCTAGTAGATTCTTTCTATTCTATATACATATTAATGAAAGAATCAAACTTTTCAGTAAATAAGCTAAAATAACATGGACAGATTCTTAGTTAGAATTCACAGAAAATATATAAACTTGTTTTAAGAATATATCCCACTGGGAAATTGAAACTGTATACGTAATATGTCTGCTTAGTATTATTTGCTTATTAGTTAAATGTTGGAAACATTTGGTGCATAGACTCCATATAATGACATAGGAAGTGACGTAATTAAAGTCACTTTTTAACTTCCTTAGATAACATCATCCACTGAGATATATTTAAAAATTGAAGAACAAATTGGATTATAAATTAGTTATACAGTTATTTTATAGAGCATATTTATCACCCCAATGAAATATTTCTCCATTTTGTAAATAATTTCTATAGGATAGTAAAGGACATGGTGGTTATTCATTTCCATTCCAATTTTTACTTATTTTCGATAGATAACTCTATATATCACTTTGTTATCTATTATATGCAATTAAGCTATAACGATGCAGATGAATTACGTATTAATATGTGTTTTTCCATCTTATAGATCCTTAATGCCACCATGGACAATTCAGCCATCATTCTGCAGATTGACAACGCCAAGCTGGCCGCCGATGACTTCAGAACCAAGTAAGATCTGGTCTGGCCAAGAAAAAGTGGGAAATACAAGTCATGGTCATTTTTATAGGCCATAATGTACTAAAATCACTTGTTTTGGATGAATTAGTCAACTTTAAGGACACTATTCAGAGTGCAGTAAAGTGACATCTCTGAAATGAAGAAATGACAAAGTAACTTATTGAATTAGGATTTAGTTTACAATGTATACTTTACAAGTATGGTAGATTGATGTCCCTTAAAAATAATTGATAAACAAATCTTTATATCAATAGTGGTGGTCAATCTAATAAAATATCAACATTTTTTGTCAAGGTATGAAAATGAGCTGTCCATCCGTATGAGTGTTGAGGGTGACATCAATGGCCTGCGCAGAGTCCTAGATGAGTTGACCCTCACCAGGTCAGATCTGGAGATCCAAATCGAAAGCCTCAAGGAAGAGTTGGCTTACCTGAAGAAGAATCATGAAGAGGTAAGACTAATCATATATGGCTCAGAGAGATCAGAGTAGAGTCAGCTGAGGGGACCAAGATATATCAAAATACATACATTTTTGATCACATGACAACAATGATTTACAGGAAGCAAGACAGAAAAGCGTGATGACAGATATCACAATTGTCATCAATTTATAATCATGCAATAGTTACCACTTTTGGGTCTCACTTCCACCACTAGACCTTACCCAAGAGCTTTTGTCCCAGTAAATAAGATATCACAGAACTTTCTAACTATGTTTTTTTGTCCATTACACAGGAAATGAATGCCCTGCGTGGACAAACTGGTGGCCAAGTTAGTGTTGAGATGGATGCAGCACCTGGCGTTGACCTTACCAGGATCCTGTCTGAAATGAGAGAACAATACGAGGCCATGGCCGATAAGAACCGCAGGGATGTTGAAGCCTGGTACTTAACCAAGGTAGAACTTCAATGCTTTTTGATTCGATTTGGGTATTTGTTACAACAGAAGTCCATAAAAACATAAGCTTACAATTTCATCTTCTGCATTTGTCCATTATAGACAGAAGAACTGAACAAAGAAGTCTCAAGCCACAGCCAACAGATCCAGTCCAGCAAGAGTGAAATCACTGACCTTAGACGTACCCTGCAGAGCTTAGAAATTGAGCTGCAAACCCAACTGAGCATGGTAAGACAACCGGACATCATTATATAATATATAAATATTATATAGTTACCAACAGTTATAGAATTACATAGTTATTAACAAGACCATTACGTACAGTATAACATAGTCCATTTTCTGTCTTCATCTTCATTGCAGAAATCAGCTCTAGAAGGCACCTTGGCAGAGACTGAAGGGCGGTATTGTGTCCAGCTCTCACAGATTCAGGACATGATCTCCAATGTCGAAGCCCAGCTTGGCGAACTACGCTCAGACATGGAGCGTCAGAGCTATGAATACAAGATCCTCATGGATGTCAAGACCCGTCTTGAGCAAGAAATTGCCACTTACAGACGCCTCCTGGAGGGAGAAGACAGCCAGTAAGTAACAACTTATATTAGACAAGTATTCATTACATTAACTGGTCTGTTCCTTTCTTCACCCTTACGTTTTACAAGTGCTACTAAATATGACTGGAGGTAGGAACAGACCAGTAAGTTGCTATGACTTGAGGTTTAGAACATACAATAAATGAACCTAGAGAAAGTGGAAGCCATCTTGTGTTGGTAAAATGCATTTTATAGCTCACTGTGAAATAAATATATACTTTTCGACTGGAAAATATGATATAATTGTTTGGTAAATATTAGCTTTCCCAACGCCATTTACCATTTTGTTCTAAAATTCACATGTTTGTTAGTCTGATCCAGAAATATTATCAGGTATGCAAGGGCACAGTCTGGCTGATCACATGATAACGCTTTGTAGCCAAATGCTTCCTTATATTGTATTATATATGCTGCAATATGAGGAAATGTAACTACAGACATGGACCAACCTAATTTAGTTTTCCACATCAAACAAAAAAAATAAAAAAAAATAACAATTTATGAAGAACATTTAATAATATAACTCAGTCAGTTGTGGCAAATACATTGCGTAGGTTTTAATGGTGTCAGTTCTCAGACATATCTGTGGTCGATACTATTTTATTTTCAATACTTCTGGAAACCCTCTGGCTTTTAATATATAATGCACAGACTATAAAAGTGTCTATAGCTGATTTTCTGATAATTAATTTCTGTTTTCTTTTCTCTCCTCAGCTTGCCTTATAAAGAGGGTAAGCATTTTCACAGATTTTATTATAATGTTTTAAAAATGTAAATAAAATTGTCATTGTAAACACCTACATTATCAATGTAATCAAAAGTGTGACAATGATAGTGAATAAAGTCAGAAAACTCAAAATATGAACATATACATTGCAGTGATATTTAAGAGACAGATTTGAAACACTAATAATTAGTTTGGGGGCAATACCTTTAAGAACTTTTTAAAGGCATAATAATGTAAATAAATTAGAAACATCTTTTTTGAAGTTAGACATTTGTATATTTTTGTCTTTTACTTTTTTCTATTTTTTGAAGTTAGTCATTTATATATATTTTTTAATTATTTTCCTTTTTTAAAGTTAGACATTTAAATATTTTTATCTTTTACTTTTTTCTATTTTTTAAAGTTTGTCATTTGTATATATTTTTTCCTCTTTTTTTAACTATTTTTAATAAATTTTGACATGATTTTTGAATTAGTGGTTTGATAAATAGGATTACAATTAAACTTATAGATCTGACATTATAATATTGTGTATATCTTGTGTTCTACAATATATATATAAATATTTAACTTCTTACTGTGTTGTTTTCCATATTTAAACGTTAGGTCTTTATAGAAAACAGTTATGATAAAAAATTATTTTTTAAATAACAGTTCACAAAATTGGAAGCAATTTGCTTTAAATAACATGTACGCATAATCAAATTAAAATAAAATAACATACATGTTTAATATTTAAAGGAAAAATATTACAGATGCATAATGATATACTAATTACATTTGGATTTTATGCAAGTTTTATAGATGAAATAAAAAATAAATCATTATATGTTGTCATCATTTTATAATTTTTCTATACTATTTTTCTGTTTTTTTTTCCTTCTTTGGCTGAAAATTATTAATGTCTAAATAAGTGTAATTTTCCCTTTACAGTCCCTCAAACCACACGCCAGGTCCGCACCATTATAGAGGAAACCGTTGATGGGAAAGTTGTCTCCTCTAAAGAAAAAGTTCATAAGTCAAGCTACTAAACCAACAACAACTCGGAATCCAGTACATGCATCTAGTCATGGCTATCGAAGTAGAAAGGAAATGTACAATAGATTAAGTAAAAGTACAATCTATTGATGACATATTTTTCTGGATTTAGTTAGAGTGGTCACACTCACATAGTTCCTTTCCTTGACTTATTAGTAATGCATCTAGAGGTTTTTCCTATAACCTTCTCTTTCTAATAAAGTTCTGTGCTTTTTTCATGCATCATTTCTGGCTTGTTTGCAGTTTTATTTCAGTGGTCTTGTAAAACAAAGATCTGTATGGGGTTATTTTTATATAAAATTACTCAATCCCTTTCATATGTATATACTACATTATCAGCTTAAGAGATCCAGCACAAAAGGCTAATTCTCATAGAAACTCTGTGCAAACCTATTTGGTTGCAAATTGTGATGCCATTAAATTGGGCAATATAAATATTCTTTGGATGACTTACAGAGCTTTCCATATCTTGACTGGACATTGCTCATTGTTCAAGAAGTATAACATAGAGGCTCAAAAAAGGATGCCATGTTTGTGTCTTCAATACTTGGAGACTAAGTGGTTGTGTACTCTATTAAAAAATGGAAAGATGGGGAGGGGAGAGGGATGGGGATTGTTTGATTAATTGGTGGATTCGGATATGATTTCAGCACATGACATCTCCTTCCTTCTCATAATCTCAGTAGTATGTTTGTAAGCCTTGCTTGCCCTGATCTTTAACTGCTGCCTAGTGCCTTGAACGGGAAGTATGACTATCATGGCAGCTTCCATGTACTAGCATGTTGTTCATTTGTTGCATACTTCACAAACGTGATTTTTTTTGTTACTTGGCAATGGCACTTTAACAGTAATTTATGCCCCAAAATCGAGAACAGAATGCTGCCAACATCAAAGCAATTTAGATAATAGTCTATTGGAGTCCTATATTGCACAAAACTCTATTAGCAACAAACATAGCAAACTAGTTAATAATGTTTAATGTGTATATTGCATATAACGAGTAATTTTTCATTTTTAAATATAGGACCACAGTAACTATAAAACAGGTATATGATCACATGAGGAGGGCAGTGCCCTCTCCAAACCAAACACATCTCTAGCAATGACTATTCTTCCTTATGATTTCCATGGTAATAAATATAAAAATGGTAGATTATATTGTTTTGCATAAAGTGGGTGACAATCAAAACACACCAAGTAACGCTGGGTTGAACTCCATAATCAAACTGACAATATTTCCATAGCTGCAAAAGTTAGAGATCATGATTATTATTAGCAGGCCAAAAATATTCCTCCAAGATGACATTTCCAAGGTTGATTCAAACAGATCAATTTAAGTACTCACATAAGTCAGTTGTAATAGCTCGGGTGGGATTTACCCCCTGTTCCACACCTATGAGGAGTTTAGAACAATCCAAGCAGGCACAAGTAGGGGGAGATGAATATGGGAAGGAGGTAAATATAAAGGAAAACAAATTTGATTTGTGGAAGAAGAAAAAGAAAGGAGACTTTTAGAAATTAAAAAAATGTATTCAAGATAGTAAATTGTAAATATCCATATTGCAGCTTTTACTGCACACTGTAGGCAACTTCCTATTGCTCCATGAAAGTTTGTAGTACAGTTTCTAGTACAGGAGCCAACACCAATACGGCCACTTGGACCAGTAGGAAGTCACTGGTTGCGCACTAGAAATTGCAAAATGGAGTATCACAGCTTGCAGCCCAAAAGCCACATGCAGTGACATTCTCTGAGGTCTTGAGATTGTGAGGCCATCATGGCAGCCACCTAGAGGCCCACAGAGGGAAAAACCATTATAACTGATAACTTATAACTGTAGATTTGCAAGCATAATGCTTGTGAAGTATGCACTATAGTGTACAAAATAGTGGGACTAATATAAATGGAATCAATACAAAAATAATTGTATTAAATGACAGCGGCGTGTTTTAAAAACAAGGAAATACTTAAAAAAGTGACAAAGGGAAATTTAAAAAGGGGGCAAATGTAAGGAATAGTGAAAAAGCCTATGGCCCTAATACTGTGCAGTATATATCTCTCTAATGAGTGGGTATTCCTATTCACACCTGCGGACGAGCCAAAATGTTATAATGAGACTTAAAGGTAGAGTGACCAAGTCTTCTCATAAGTTTATATATAAATATAGATCACCCTCATGCCTATATATATCGTCCTCCAGAGATCCAGAGGGCGGCAGCTCTTTCACATAGCAATGCCCTTTTATGTACAAATCACTACTTGCTGTACTTTAGAGCCTATAACCCATTTTTAAAGGTACATTCAATGCAGTACCTATTTCACATATATCTTATGGAAATAATTCCTAAAGCTTAAGAAAATTGTAATCCCAGCTGTCAGCTTACAGCATGGGAACCAGGCTGTGTATATATCAGTTTTCTTTCATCTGACTCAGATACAACACATTAAGTGCCTGAAATGTACGTGAAAGGTAGAATCAAAGGTATATATATCCAGGGCTATCAAGGGCAATATAAGGTACTTGCAGGCTTAGTACACTATATTAGGAATGCATGGGGCATTAAACTAGGCCGTAACTATATTACGTTTGCGGTTCCAGCAAGGCTCGACCGCCGGGTTGCAATGTGCATGCGCCCGTCTAACATGATGACGTACGCAGCGTCGTTGCTAGGAGCCTGACGCGTTTTGACGTACAACATCTTTGTCAAAGGGGAAGAACCCGGCGGTCGAGCCTTGCTGGAACCGCGAACTTGATATAGTTACGGCCTAGTTTAATGCTCCTCGCCAGCAACTGCGACCTTCACAAACTTTACGTCGCAACGCAAACAACACGACACACCAACTACGACCCTTGCAAACTTTATCTCGCAACGCAAAAAACATACGAGACACGTTACCACACATTACGACCTCGCAAAAAACGTCCGCAACTCGCGAACATGACAAAATTCAAAACACAATAAATACACACAGCACATACATAAAAAGCTAACCTACAGCAAGAGGGAGCATCCAGGACCTCAAAAAAGCAACTTACACCTTCATTTAACTCAAAATAAAAGAGTTTAGACACTAAAAAAATCGCTAAGCGAGAAAAAAAATGGCCGCCGAACAAAACTAAAACGAGGCTACAGCACTCTAACCACGCAAAACACCACAAGAAACTCGCAAAACACCACAAAAGACCTACGGAGTTTCCGCTAAGACGCATACCACACATTACCCGCCATTTTACCCCAATGCGGAAGTACACGACTACGCTAACGGTTTGGTCTCGCGCACGCACACTATTACACTGCACACATTCATCACGCTTACACAGCAGCTCCACACCACTAATGCTGCAGCAACATCAAAACAGATTGTCAGCTCTTCAACACAATGCTTCAAAATAGGTAAAGTATATTCATTTATTAATGTATTATATATTTCATTATTATACACCAAACAGCATTAGCTACCTTACAATTTCATTGCCGTCATTTTTTGACGGGCAATTTGCTAGTAACAGTGTAAATGTGCTGTCCCCTCAAAGTAACTCAACACACAGCCATTAATGTCTAAACCGTTGGCAACAAAAGTGACTACACCCCTAAGTGGACATGTCCAAATTGGGCCCAAAGTGTCAATATTTTGTGTGTCCACCATTATCTTCCAGCACTGCCTTAACCCTCATGGGCATGGAGTTCACCAGAGCCTCACAGGTTGCCACTGGAGTCCTCTTTCACTCCTCCATGATGACATCACAGAGCTGGCTGATGTTAGAGACTTTGCGCTCCCCCACATTCCGTTTGAGGATTGCCCACAGATGCTCAATAGGGTTTAGGTCTGGTGACATGCTTGGCCAGTCCATCACCTTTACCTTCAGCTTCTTTAGCGAGGCAGTGGTCATCTTGGAGGTGCGTTTGGGGTCGTTATCTTGTTGGTATACTGCCCTGCGGCCCAGTCTCTGAAGGGAGGGGATCATGCTCTGCTTCAGTATGTCACAGTACATGTTGGCATGCATGGTTCCCTCAATGTACTGTAGCTCCCCAGTGCTGGCAGCACTCATGCAGTCCCCCCTATACTCATTTACCTGATGATGTCAGATGCTGCCTCCACTCTCTCTGCATCGCTGTTTACGTTCAAACTGAGGGTTTCATTTTATATCAGTGTTTTTGTGCTCTTTGTGCCTTATCCATTTATCTGTCATTTAGGGATTATTTCAACTACCTTTCCTCAGTATAGATGTATACTTTTGGTGGTGGGACAGTGACGACGACTCGCAGTTTGACAACTATTTTATGTGATTTTTTATTTTTTTGGACAGACATATTCATAGTTTTCATGACGAGCTTTCGAGTGCGGACCTCTCTGTCAGTATTGACTCTGACTCCACAAAGAGAGGTCCGCTCTCGAAAGCTTGTCATTAAAACTATGAATATGTCTGTCCAATAAAAAGGTATCACTATATACTGCAATACTCTGATTATTTATATATATATATATATATATATATATATATATATATATATATATATATATATATATGTGTGTGTGTTTGTTGAGAACTTTAATATGTTTTATTCCTGTGCTGGAGGCATCCATGAGGCTTTGGTGGAGGTTGTGAAATTATCACCCTTATTATGACTCTTTTTTTCATTTGATGCCCTTATCACAGTTGTATCATTATTTTTAAATGCTGTAGAGATAATCCTCAAAATGTCATACAAGAATTAGAGAGCACATTTTGATAGATAAAACTATTATAAATTCAGTGTCCCCTTAATTTCCCCTAGGACCCTTCCTCTTGGCTGGCCACATGTGGCAGCCATCTAACACTAGGTGTTGTGATCTACATTTCAGTCAATTTCCTAGGGTTAGGGGTTAGAGTTAGGAACCTCTAGCCCAACAAATGACAATTGGTGGTAAACAGTATGTCTGAAAATGTAATAGAGAGGTACAAATATCACTCTATAGACCGCTAGTCAAGAATAGAAAGGTACTAATGTCACTCTATAGACCCCCAGTCAGAAATAGAGAGGTACTAATGTCACTCTATAGACCGCTAGTCAAGAATAGAGAGGTACTAATGTCACTCTATAGACCCCAGTCAGAAATAGAGAGGCACTAATGTCACTCTATAGACCACTAATCAGGAATAGAGAGGTACTAATGTCACTCTATAGACAAATAGTCAGAAATAGAGAGGTACTAATGCCATTCTATAGACCACTAGTCAGGAATAGAGAGGTACTAATATCACTCTATAGACCCCCAGTCAGAAATAGAGAGGTACTAATGTCACTCTATAGACAAATAGTCAGAAATAGAGAGGTACTAATGCCATTCTATAGACCACTAGTCAGGAATAGAGAGGTACTAATATCACTCTATAGACCCCCAGTCAGAAATAGAGAGGTACTAATGTCACTCTATAGACAAATAGTCAGAAATAGAGAGGTACTAATGTCACTCTATAGACCGCTAGTCGCAATAGAGAGGTATTGATGTCACTCTATAGACCGCTAATCAGGAATAGAGAGGTACTAATGTCACTCTATAGACCCAGAAGGAAATAGAGAGGTACTAATGTCACTCTATAGGCCCCCAGTCAGGAATAGAGAGTTACTAATGTCACTCTATAGACCCAGAAGGAAATAGAGAGGTACTAATGTCACTCTATAGACCCCCAGCCAGAAATAGAGAGGTACTAATGTCACTCTATAGACCCCCAGCCAGAAATAGAGAGGTACTAATGTCCCTCTATAGACCCCAGTCAGTAATAGAGAGGTACTAATGTCACTCTATAGACCCCTAGTCAGGAATAGAGAGGTACTAATGTCACTCTATAGACCCCCAGTCAGGAATAGAGAGGTACTAATGTCACTCTATAGACCCCCAGTCAAAAATAGAGAGGTACTAATGTCACTCTATAGACCCCTAGTCAGAAATAGAGAGGTACTAATGTCACTCTATAGACCACCAGTCAGAAATAGATTCTCTAGATAATGTAATATCAAATGCAAAAATATAAACTGTATTATTTAAGTGAATACAGTATAGAATCATTTGGTGGGATCTTGCAATTCCTGGTCCATTCAGGACACAAGAACCTGTCCACACAAGCTCAGTAAATCAAGACCTGCTGCCAACTTCTTTAGATAACCAGTCTCAGTGCTGTAAAAGCTAACAAGTCTTAATAACAAGTCTTAATAACAAGTCTTAATAACAAGTCTTAAACAGTGAAGAGAGCAGAAAATTGATCACATTATTTAGATATATGAGTTCAAAGTCCCTTTAAAGTCCCTTTTGTTTTGGTTGTTATTATATATTCATGTTATATTATACCATCCAGTATACCGGTCTGGAAATAACCATTTCTATTGAGTGCTATGCAGATATAATCCTGTAATTAGGCTGTGTTTATTGTTTATCAAATCAACAATAGTAATTATTATGTACTGGGTGTTTTGTTTATTATAATACATCATTTTTAAGCTTTTTATTATACATGCGTTATTTTAATTATGCACCGTTACCATGACAATACAAAGCTATAAAGGGAAGCTTCAGGAACATGGCGGTGACCCTTGAAAAAATCCAGAAACGTGCGTCGGGTCAGACGCAGGAGCGTACGCGCCGGTTTATGACGTCATCGCGTGGCGTCTAAACCGCGTGGCACGCTGCAACCCAGCTCCGATCCTTAGAATCTAACTAATAACACAAAAATACTAAAAGAATATGATTAAGGAGCTAAATTCAGTCACAAAGAACTAATATTGCTATGCTTTTGAGCTTTAGGGTATTGGATGATAGTACTCACTGTGTAGTCCGGATTAGATGGAAATTACTTTCCTAACAAATAACAGATAATGAATTTCATATGAAGGTGAATATCATAAGTATGTGATATTATTTAAGTTTCCCTATTGTAATATCACTCCATTATATTTCACTGGATTTAAATCTATTTGTTATTGGTTCTAATATTAATAGCACTAGCACTTTTCCTTTATTCACAAGCACTTTTCTATTTTAAGCACTTCATAAGCAATATTTATAGTGGTATAGTATATTTTCAATTGAATTCAACAAATTTAACACTGGCACTTCATAGAAATTCCAGATTTACTATACCCATGCGATCAATGAATGAGATATCCTGCATCTGAGAATTTTAATATCTTTAATATTTTTAATAATATTTATTAAAAGCTAAGTTTTAATTTTCACTCTCTTTGAGATTTTACTAGATTAAACATAGGTGTACACAGTAATAGGGGTCCCCTTTGTCTCTCCTGCTGTTTATTATTATCTTTTTGATCCCTAGTGGCACCCTATTAATACAAAAATATTATATGTACCAAATCCATTACTGAGCGTCGCAACAGCAGATAAAGAGACACTATAGCACCAAATAGAAAATTAGGAAATTTCAACATTATTTGACACTTAACACTCCAATATCAACATATGTGTAATTAAAAAATATGATATTACATTATTAGGTCCGGTTTATCATACAGCATCAAGGGTAACTCCCAACCCAGTCCTTAAGGGGTAAATACATATCGGGTCACCACATAGGAACAAATGCTCTAATGCATTATATATATATATATATATATATATATATATATATATATATATATATAGTGTAAATAAATAGTACATTTGTCTAAAACAAGTTAAAAAACCTGCTTCCGTCCACAAATGCCTCGCTCTTCAATCCATAGCCATTATCAAACATGGTTTCCTTTAAGCTTATGCCTACTGTATTACACAGCTTTAATGCAAAGCCAAGGCTGGATTTTATATATAATATATATAAATACAAATATAACATTTTTATATATTGACTTTATAAATACAATTGTCAAAGCTATTCAAATTTAAAACAATATAAATAAATAAAAAAATAAATATTTTTAAAAGTATAAATATAATGGTTTCTCAATGTTACGGTGCTTGTTCTGACTTAAAATAATCATGACATTCTCATTTTCTATTGGCTGCTAGAGTTGTTTCTCATCCGTAAAGCTTGGTTTGGGTACTCCCTACACTAAAATCTCTTGCGGATATGGCAGGATTTATGGATCTGGGCTCAGTGCCATAATATTGCGAGTGAAAAGACAAAATGCTCCCGCTGCCAATTTACGGGTATGGTGCAAATTACATGGCTCGATTAGTATGGGGGGAATTCTACTGAGCAACGTCCTCAAATAAGAAAATAATGTGAATCCAGAGAAAGCTTATTGCTGCTACATTGTAGCAGATAAAACTGCCAGTGAATTCAAAAGGGCTAAGGGTAATCACCCTACTGAGAAAAAGCTGAAGCAAGTAACTCAAAAAGGTAATGGATGCATAGGAATGAATAACTACATAGAAAAGTTGACTATATAAATTATATATTTTGTAATATTCTGGAAAGGACGTATATGCAAGTAAAAAGTAAAGTAGTTCCCAGTAGATAAAATCACACAAAATACAAAATAAAACTATCCCCTTATATTTGTAGTATGTTTGTAGCATTGCAGTTTTATGTTAGTTCCAAATCATTTTCCAGATACAGGGAGGGGTATTTGTGAAACTTCATTTCGTAACTGTACAGGAGAACAGGAATGTCAAATGCATAGCCCAGTGCCAAGATCCTCCCTGACTCAATGTGAATCAGTTCTTTTGTTTTAGGAACCACCACAGTGTATGAATGCAATACCACCTCCCATGAGTGAAAGCACTTTGTGTAAAAGAGTTTAAGGCAACAGAGAAGGGGGGGCAAGGTGAGACATTCTGGGTTACTTTACCAGACTGATGACGTAATTGGTAGACGAATGTTGGCACGCAATTCAAAGGTGATGACTCCGGCAAAGGAACTCACACCCACATCCCTGGGTATAAAGGAAGAGAGAGTTGTCTGTATTCCCTACAATTGACTAACATCCTCTTGCTGGTATTAAGAAGGGATTTGATACTAAACCATGTCCACCTACAGCATTAGACAGACAACAGCTTCTTCAGGATCCACAAAGGGTCTGAGTCTAGGTGGCTACGGTGGTGGGTCTAGTGGGGTCTCTATGGGTAGCTACAGGGCACCAAGCATCCATGGAGGCAGTGGTGGTAAAAACATCTCTATCTCAACTGGTGGAAGCTTTCTGTCCAGCGGCGGTGGCTATGGTGGTGGTGCTTGTTATGGTGGTGGTTATGGCTCTGGCTTTGGTGGTGGTGCTGGTGCAGGCTTCGGTAGTGGTGCTGGTGCAGGCTTCGGTGGAGGATTTAATACCAGCTATAGCTTTGGATCTGGGTTTGGTGGTGGAGATGGTCTTCTGTCCGGTAGTGAGAAACAAACCATGCAGAACCTGAATGACCGTCTGGCCTCCTACCTGGACAAAGTCCGCTCTTTGGAGCAGGCCAATAGCCAACTGGAGATCCAAATCCGAGAATGGTACGAGAAACAAGGACCAAAGCCATCCAAAGACTACAGCTCCTACTACAAGGTTATTGAAGATCTCCGCAACAAGGTAATTAGGTGCTCAACAACGAGGACCATTATCATTCACCTGTATACACCCAACCTTACTCTTTATGTACCGTTATCGTCTCATCTGTTCCCTTACACATTAGTACACACGTTTCACTCCATCAAATTGCTTTTATATTTAATATTATTTATCTACAATATTTTTAATTAGTATTTTTCAGTCTTTGCACATTATATATTACATCTTATCTTATATCCTGTTATTTTTTACTGTCTTATAATTTAAGAATGTACATAATTTGAATTTGTCGTACCATCCAGAATTATAGGTATGTTTAATGGCGCATTAAATGTTTAGTTATTTCTATAATCTATCTTCTTGTACCTTCTAGTATGATGCATCTCAAGTCTACATAAATATATATATCCATTTATGTAGCTTTAGTTTATATATAAACAGTCAATAATATTAGAGAATACTATTGATGGCATTCCATAAAAAATATGGGGATATGGTATTAGTAATATGCATCAGTACTACTTTACTGAAGGGTAGTGGATAAGTGGAACAGTCTTCCAGTAGAGCATTTGAGACATGTATATAAGATGTATGCTATATGATTTAAGATATAGATCTATAATAACAATCTTCAAGTATATTAAAGGAAGTTAATAAAGTTCAAGAGTCTTCTAAAAAAATAAGAAAACCAGAACAAGAAGTCATGATTTAAAGTTTAAGATTCAGGGATAATATGCGAAAATGTTACTTTACTGAAACGGTAGTAGATAAGAGTATCAGCCTCCCAGATTGATGTGATATGCATAAAGTTACCATGAGTATTAACTAAGCCAGACTTTATTGGTAGATAGAATGGTCAGACTAAATCATCCTTATCTGCTGTCAAATTCATGTGTCTACGTATGTCTGTTGACACTCCCAGATAAAATTGTGCAATAGTTCTTTACTTTGTACCTATGATGTCATCATTAATCAACCATCATAGCATGATGTAGCCAGGAATGATGAAATATAAGGCTTAGCACAAAATATTAAGAGTTTATATAGTGTCGAAATTCACCTAGTAGATTCTAATAAAATAAAATGAAAACTCACTTTGAGGATATGTTATATTGCTTGCAATAATTAGCAATATATTAAAAATATTACAAATATAACCTGAGATAATTCAACAACTTGCTTTCTATTCTATAGACATGTTAATGAAAGAATGAAACTTTTCAGTTAATAAGCTAAAATAACATGGACAGATTCTTAGTAAGTATTCACAGAAAATATATAAGCTTGTTTTAAGAATATATCCCACTGGGAAATTGAAACAGTATACGTAATATGTCTAGTTTCCATAGTATTATTTGCTTATTATTTAAATGTTAGAAAAATGTGGTGCATAGACTCCATATAATGACATAGGAAGTGACGTACTGGTAATTAAAGTCACTTTTTAACTTCCTTAGATAACATCATCCATTGAGATATATTTAAAAATTGAAGAACAAATTGGATTATAAATTAGTTATACAGTTATTTTATAGAGCATATTTATCACCCCAATAAAATATTTCTCCATTTTGTAAATAATTTCTATAGGATAGTAAAGGACATGGTGATTATTAATTTCCCTTCCAATTGTTACATATTTTTGATAGATAAATCTATATATAACTTTGTTATCTATTATATGCAATTAAGCTATAATGATGCAGTTGAATTACGTATTAATATGTGTTTTTCCATCTTATAGATCCTTAATGCCACCATGGACAATTCAGCCATCATTCTGCAACTTGACAATGCCAAGCTGGCCGCTGATGACTTCAGAACCAAGTAAGATCTGGTCTGGCCAAGAAAAAGAGGGAATTACAAGTCATGGTCATTTTTATAGGCCATAATGTACTAAAATCACTGGTTTTGGATGAATTAGCCAACTTTAAGGACACTATTCAGAGTGCAGTAAAGTGACATCTCTAAAATGAAGAAATGACAAAGTAACTTATTGAATAAGGATTTACTTTACAATGTATACTTTACAAGTATGGTAGATTGATGTCCCTTAAAAATAATTGATAAACACATCTTTATATCAATAGTGGTGGTCAATCTAATAAAATATCAAACATTTTTTGTCAAGGTATGAAAATGAGCTGTCCATCCGTATGAGTGTTGAGGCTGACATCAATGGCCTGCGCAGAGTCCTAGATGAGTTGACCCTCAACAGGTCAGATCTGGAGATCCAAATCGAAAGCCTCAAAGAAGAGTTGGCCTACCTAAAGAAGAATCATGAAGAGGTAAGACTAATCATATACGGCTAAGAGAGATCAGAGTAGAGTCAGCTGAGGGGACCAAGATATATCAAAATACATACATTTTTGATCACATGACAACAATGATTTACAGGAAGTGAGACAGAAAAGCGTGATGACAGATATCCCAATTGTTATCAATTTATAATCATGCAATAGTTACCACTTTTGGGTCTCACTTCGACCACTAGACCTCACCCAAGATCTTTGGTCCCAGTAAATAAGATATCACAGAGCTTTCTAACTATTTTTTTTGTCCATTACACAGGAAATGAATGCCCTGCGTGGACAAACTGGTGGCCAAGTTAGTGTTGAGATGGATGCAGCACCTGGCGTTGACCTTACCAGGATCCTGTCTGAAATGAGAGAACAATACGAGGCCCTGGCCGATAAGAACCGCAGAGATGTTGAAGCCTGGTACTTAACCAAGGTAGAACTTCAATGAGTTTTGATTCGATTTGGGTATTTAGTATCAACAGAAGTCCATAAAAACACAAGCTTACAATTTCATCTTCTGCATTTGTCCATTATAGACAGAAGAACTGAACAAAGAAGTCTCAAGCCACAGCCAACAGATCCAGTCCAGCAAGAGTGAAATCACTGACCTTAGACGTACCCTGCAGAGCCTAGAAATTGAGCTGCAAACCCAAATGAGCATGGTAAGACAACCGGACATCATTATATAATATATAAATATTATATAGTTACCAACAGTTATATAATTACATAGTTATTAACAAGACCATTACGTACAGTATAACATAGTCCATTTTTTGTCTTCATCTTCATTGCAGAAATCAGCGCTAGAAGGCACCTTGGCAGAGACAGAAGGGCGGTATTGTGTCCAGCTCTCACAGATTCAGGACATGATCTCCAATGTCGAAGCCCAGCTTGGCGAACTACGCTCAGACATGGAGCGTCAGAGCTATGAATACAAGATCCTCATGGATGTCAAGACCCGTCTTGAGCAAGAAATTGCCACTTACAGACGCCTCCTGGAGGGAGAAGACAGCCAGTAAGTAACAACTTATATTAGACAAGTATTCATTACATTAACTGGTCTGTTCCTTTCTTCCCCCTTACATTTTACAAGTGCTACTAAATATGACTGGAGGTAGGAACAGACCAGTAAGTTGCTATGACTTGAGGTTTAGAACATACAATAAATGAACCTCCAGAAAGTTGAAGCCATCTTGTGTTGGTATAATGCATTTTATAGCTCACTGTGAAATAAATATATACTTTTCGACTGGAAAATATGATATAATTGGTTAGAAAATATTAGCTTTCCCAATGCCATTTAGCATTTTGCTCTAAAATTCACATGTTTGTTAGTCTGATCAAGACAGAAATATTATTGGGTATGCAAGGGCACCAGTCTGGCTGATCACATGATAACGCCAAGTGCTTCCTTATATTGTATTATATATGCTGCAATATGAGGAAATGTAACTACAGACATGGACCAATCTAATTTAGTTTTCCACATCAAACAAAAAAAAATAAAAAAAAATAACAATTTGTGAAGAACATTTAATAATATAACTCAGTCAGTTGTGGTAAATACATTGCGTAGGTTTTAATGGTGTCAGTTCCCACACATATCTGTGGTCGATACTATTTTATTTTGAATGCTTCTGGAAACCCTCTGGCTTTTAATATATAATGCACAGACTATAAAAGTGTCTATAGCTGATTTTTTGACAAACTTTATTGAAGACAATAATTAATTTCTGTTTTTTTTTCTCTCCTCAGCTTGTCTTTAAAAGAGGGTAAGCATTTTTCACAGATTTTATTATAATGTTTTAAAAATGTAAATAAAATTGTCATTGTAAACACCTACATTATCAATTTAATCAAAAGTGTGACAATGATAGTGAATAAAGTCAGAAAACTCAAAATATGAACATATACATTGCAGTGATATTTAAGAGACAGATTTGAAACATTAATAATTAGTTTGGGGGCAATACCTTTAAAAACACTTTAAACGCATAATAATGTAAAAAATTAGAAACATCTTCTTTTTTGAAGTTAGACATTTATATATTTTTGTCTTTTACTTTTTTTTTATTTTTTGAAGTTAGTCATTTATATATATTTTTTAATTATTTTTCCTTTTTTAAAGTTAGACATTTAAATATTTGTATCTTTTAGTTTTTTCTATTTTTTAAAGTTATTCATTTGTATATTTTTTTCCACTTTTTTGAACTATTTTTAATTAAGTTTTACATAATTTTTGAATTAATGGTTTGATAAATAGGATTACAATTAAACCTATAGATCTGACATTATAATATATATATATCTGGTGTTCTACAATATATATATATATAAATATTTAACTTTTTACTGTGCTGTTTTCCATATTTAAACATTAGGGCCCTCATTCAATTGCGATTTGGCCAATTGAATAGTGCTCTAAATAAGCACATAACATATTTTTTTTAAATAAGTTTTTAGTTAGTGAAAACCTTATTTTTGGATAGATGTTTACTAACTAAAAACTTCTTTAAAAAAATATGTTATGTGCTTATTTAGACTCCTATTCAATTGGCCAAATTGCAATTGAATGAGGGCCTAGGTCTTTATAGAAAACAGTTATGATAAAAAATATTTTTTTTAAAATCAGTTCACAAAATTGGAAGCAATTTGCTTTAAATAACATGTAAGCATAATCAAATTAAAATAAAATAACATTCATGTTTAATATTTAAAGGGAAAAATATTACAGATACATAATGTAATACTAATTACATTTCGATTTTATGTAAGTTTTATAGATTAAATAAAAAATAAATAACTATATGTTGTCATAATTTTATAATTTTTCTATACTATTTTTTTCCTTTTTTTCCTTCTTTGGCTGAAAATTATTAATGTCTAAACAAGTGTAATTTTCTCTTTACAGCCCCTCAAACCACACGCCAGGTCCGCACCATTATAGAGGAAAGCTATGATGGGAAAGTTATCTCCACTAAAGAAAAAGTTCATAAGTCAAGCTACTAAACCAACAACAACTCGGAATCCAGTACACGCAAATAGTCATGGCTATCTAAGTAGAAAGGAAATGTACAATAGATTAAGTAAAAGTACATTCTATTGATGATATATTTTTCTGGATTTAGTTAGAGTGGTCACACTCACATAGTTCCTTTCCTTGACTTATTAGTAATGCATCTAGAGGTTTTCCTATAACCTTATCTTTCTAATAAAGTTCTGTGCTTTTTTCATGCATCATTTCTGGCTTGTTTGCAGTTTTATTTCAGTGGTCTTGTAAAAACAAAGATCTGTATGGGGTTATTTGTATATAAAATTACTCAATCCCTTTAATATGTATTTACTACATTATCAGCTTAAGAGATCCAGCACAAAAGGCTAATTCTCATAGAAACTCTGTGCAAACCTATTTGGTTGCAAATTGTGATGCCATTCAATTGGGCAATATAAATATTCTTTGGATGACTTACAGAGCTTTCCATATCTTGAATGGAAGTTGCTCATTGTTCAAGAAGTATAACATAAAGGCTCAAAATGTGTAAACTTTATCTCTACAAACAAAAAATATATTTTCAAGAAAATTATTATTTTAGTGGACACTGCTTGTTCCTGAAGGATGCCATGTTTGTGTCTTCAACACTTGGAGACTAAGTGGTTGTGTACTCTATTCAAGCATGGAACGATGGGTGAGTGGAGAGGAATAGGGATTGTTTGATTAATTAGTGGATTCAGATATGATTTCAGCACATGACATCTCCTTCCTTCTCATAATCTCAGTAGTATGTTTGTAAGCTTTGCTTGCCCTGGTCTTTAACTGCTGCCTAGTGCCTTGAAGAGGAAGTATGACTATCATGGCAGCTTCCATGCACTAGCATGTTGTTCATTTGTTGCATATTTCACAAACTTGATTTTTTTTGTTACTCTGCAATGGCACTTTAACAGTAATTAATACCCCAAAATCGAGAACAGAATGCTGCCAACATCAAAGCAATTTAGATAATAATCTATTGGAGTCCTATATTGCACAAAACTCTATTAGCAACAAACATAGCAAACTAGTTAAAAATGTTTAATGTGTATATTGCATATAACGGGTAATTTTTTATTTTTAAAAATAGGACCACAGTAACTATAAAACAGGTCTATGATCACATGAGGAGGGCAGTGCCCTCTCCAAACCAAACACATCTCTAGCAATGACTATTCTTCCTTATGATTTCCATGGTAATAAATATAAAAATGGTAGATTATATTGTTTTGCATAAAGTGGGTGACAATCAAAACACACCAAGTAACGCTGGGTTGAACTCCATAATCTAACTGACAATATTTCCATAGCTGCAAAAGTTAGAGATCATGATTATTATTAGCAGGCCAAAAATATTCCTCCAAGATGACATTTCCAAGGTTGATTCAAACAGATCAATTTAAGTACTCACATAAGTCAGTTGTAATAGCCCGGGTGGGATTTACCCCCTGTTCCACACCTATGAGGAGTTTAGAACAATCCAAGCAGGCACAAGTAGGGGGAGATGAATACGGGAAGGAGGTAAATATAAAGGAACAAAAATTTGATATGTGGAAGAAGAAAAAAGAAAGGCGACTTTTAGAAATTAATTTTTTTTATTCAAGATAGTAAATTGTAAATATCCATATTGCAGCTTCTACTCTACACTGTAGGCAACTTCCTAATGCTCCATGAAAGTTTGTAGTACAGTTTCTAGTACAGGAGCCAACACCAATACGGCCACTTGGACCAGTAGGAAGTCACTGGTTGCGCACTAGAAATTGCAAAATGGAGTATCACAGCTTGCAGCCCAAAAGCCACATGCAGTGACATTCTCTGAGGGCTTGAGATTGTGAGGCCATCATGGCAGCCACCTAGAGACGCACAGAGGGAAAAGCCATTATAACTGATAACTTATAACTGTAGATTTGCAAGCATAATGTTTGTGAAGTATGCACTAAACCAATATGTAAATCAATGGATAAAAGAGCTAGTGCCTGGAAGCCACCATGATAGTCATATTTCTAGGAGGAGATTACATAGCAAGGCAAGTAAGGATTGTAAGATTTTGCTCAGTCCCAGATGTATTAGTACAACAAATAATCAGTGTAAAAATGTGATTATATGCATTAACATTATAGCTTCAGCTCAGCCCACAATATCCTAAGACTGCAGTGTCTGTGAAACATGAGCGTAAAGTTAGAAACATCCAAGAAAAAAGACAAAGATAGAATTTGTGAATAACAGTCAAAAAATGAAAAAAGAAAACTTTGTGAATAAATTCAACAGAAAGAGAAAAAATAGGGTGATAAAAATATTATACAATAGTTGTCATGTTACTTCCACCTTTTAGACATGGGACTTTTCCTGTTTTGTCCCCGCCCGCAGTGACATACAGTGGCCAGTAGGTTGCAAAACAGTGACACGCCAAGTCTGTTTAATTTGTTTTTAGGGTTAGGATTAGGGTTATGTTTAGGGTTAGAGTTAAGGGTTTAGGGTTAGGGCGTAGGGATAGGGTAGTGGCAGATGATGAGCTTTACTTAGTAAAGCGTGTGTGTTCAGTCCTTCAGTTGTTGCCGACTCTTGTTGACCATATGGACATAGCATGCCAGGCACATCTGTCTGTTTCTGTTTGTGCTTATCCATATGATTTTTAAATAGTAAAGTAGTGGCGTACAAAGTCTCATCGTGCCACCGTCCCACCATCTACTGGCCATTGCTCGCCACTGTCGTCAGGGACAAAACAGGAAAGATCCTAGACATGTCCAAGGAAATAAATAAGAATGAATTAACTATCCATGGTCTGAAACAATGTGTAGAATTTAAATCATAATTTACTATCCTGAAAAAAGCTACATTACATTTATTATCAGAATTTTTATTAGTTACTGTTTTATAATAACTTAGACAATTAAAATCATGAAAATATATATATATATTTATATATGTATATATATATATATATATATATATATATATATATATATATACTATCTCACAAAAGCGAGTACACCTCTCACATTTTTGTACATATTTTATTATATCTTTTCATGTGACAACACTGAAGAAATTACACTCTGCTACAATGTAAAGTAGTAAGTGTACGGCCTGTATACCAGGGTAAATGTGCTGTCCCCTCAAAGTAACTCAACACAAAGCCAATAATGTCTAAAGCATTGGCAACAAAAGTGAGTACATCCCTAAGTGGAAATGTCCAAATTGAGCCCAAAGTGTCAATATTTTGTGTGGCCACCATTATTTTCCAGCACTGCCTTAACCCTCATGGGCATGGAGTTCACCAGAGCTTCACAGGTTGCCACTGGAGTCCTCTTCCACTCCTCCATGATGACATCACAGAGCTGGTGGATGTTAGAGACCTTGCACTCCCCCACTTTCCGTTTGAGGATGCCCCCCAGATGCTCAACAGGGTTTAGGTCGGGAGACATGCTTGGCCAGTCCATCACCTTCAGCTTCTTTAGGAAGGCAGTGATCGTCTTGGAGGTGTGTTTGGGGTCGTTATCATGTTGGTATACTGCCCTGTGGTCCAGTCTCCGAAGGGAGGGGATCATGCTCTGCTTCAGTATGTCACAGTACATGTTGGCATGCATGGTTCCCTCAATGAACTGTAGCTCCCCAGTGCCGGCAGCACTCATGTAGGCCCAGACCAAACATATATACACATATGTCTATATGTGTACATATGTTTTATATAATATGTTGTGTTGATTCCCTCTATATGCATTTACCTGATGATGTCAGATGCTGCCTCCACTCTCTCTGCATCGCTGTTTACATTCAAACTTTCATCTCATATCAGTGTTTTTGTGCTCTTTGTGCCTTATCCATTTATCTGTCATTTAGGGATTGTTTCAACTACCTTTCCTCAGTATAGATGTATACTTTTGGTGGTGGGACAGTGACGACGACTCGCAGTTTGACAACTATTTTATGTGATTTTTTATTTTTTTGGACTGACATATTCATAGTTTTCATGATGAGCTTTCGAGAGCGGACCTCTCTGTCAGTATTGACTCTGACTCCACAAAGCGAGTTCCGCTCTCGAAAGCTTTTCATGAAAACTATGAATATGTCTGTCCAATAAAAAAGGTATCACTTTATACTGCAATACTCTGATTATGAGGTGGAGGTTGTGAAATTATCACCCTTATTATGACCTTGACCTCTCCCTATTATATATCCCTATTGATTCATAATGCAGAGCAGTCAAAATCAAGTGGAGAAGCTGTAAAATATTTTTTTTCATTTGGTGCCCTTATCACAGTTGTATCATTATTTTTAAATGCTGTAGAGATAATCCTCAAAATGTCATACAAGAATTAGAGAGCACAGTTGGATAGATAAAATGATTAGAAATTCAGTGTCCCCTTAATTTCCCCTAGGACCCTTCTGCTTGGCTGGCCGCATTTGTCAGTTGTCTATCACTAGGTGTTGTGATCGACAATTCAGTCAATTTACCTAGGGTTAGGGGTTAGGAACCTCTTGCCCAACAAGTCTCCAGCCAATGACAATTGGTGATAAACAGTATGTCTGAAAATGTATCAGCCTTCCTTTAGCCACCTCCCTGATTGACCTTAAAGGGGGTGGATACAAGCAGAACCTGAGTCTGAAATTTGACAGTAAGTTTAATATTGGATGTTTCTTTTTAAAAAAAATGAATATCAGTTTTATTAATGATAAATCTCTAATTAAAACATCTGTCTCAACTTGCTAGGGCATTACAGTGGTCCCTTAAAGCTCCGGAAATGTTGTATATTTGCATGGATCTTTAAAGCCGAAATGTCAGGCAGTGAGAGGGGTCTTATTGAGATAACCAGTAGGAGCTGTGAGGCATCTGTCATGATCTTTGGTTGAACAACTGCCCAGATAGGGGGAGACAAATGGCTCACTCAGGACAATAGGACAGATGCCAATGACCAGTCCTACAGGGAG
This sequence comes from Discoglossus pictus, assembly GCA_027410445.1. NCBI lineage: Eukaryota > Metazoa > Chordata > Amphibia > Anura > Alytidae > Discoglossus > Discoglossus pictus. The sequence goes on from CM050174.1 coordinate 35,661,159, forward strand.
ATCTTTCACGCAGAGCTGCTCTTGACCCAGGTGACCAGTGGTCTACATATTTAGAATCTATTTGTTATTGGTTCTAATATTAATAGCACTAGCACTTTTCTTTATTCACAAGCACTTTCCTATTTTAAGCACTTTATAAGGAACATTTTTAGTGGTATAGTATATTTTCAATTAAATTCAACAATTTAACACTGGCACTTCATAGAAATTCCAGATTTACTATACCCATGCGATCAATGAATGAGATATCCTGCCTCTGAGAATTTTTATATCTTTAATATTTTTAATAATATTTATTAAAAGCTAAGTTTTAATTTTCACTCTCTTTGAGATTTTACTAGATTAAACATAGGTGTGCACAGTAATAGGGGTCCCTTTTGTCTCTCCTGCTGTTTATTATTATCTTTTTGATCCCTAGTGGCACCCTATTACTACAAAAATATTATATGTACCAAATCCATTACCGAGCGTCGCAACAGCCGATAAAGAGACACTATAGCACCAAATAGAAAATTAGGAAATGTCAACATTATTTGACACTTAACACTCCAATATCAACATATGTGTAATTAAAAAATATGATATTACATTATTAGGTCCGGTTTATCATACAGCATCAAGGGTAACTCCCAACCCAGTCCTTAAGGGGTAAATACATATCGGGTCACCACATAGGAACAAATGCTCTAATGCATTATATATATATATATATATATATATATATATATATAGTGTAAATAAATAGTACATTTGTCTAAAACAAGTTAAAAAACCTGCTCCCAGCTCAGAATTCCGAGAAAAACTGTTATTAAACTGCATTCTGGGAAGCTGAGCTGGGACATGCAAATAGCCATTATCAAACATGGTTTCCTTGAAGCTTATGCCTACTGTATTACACAGCTTTAATGCAAAGCCAAGGCTGGATTTTATATATAATATATAAATACAAATATAACATTTTTATATATTGACTTTATAAATACAATTGTCAAAGCTATTCAAATTTAAAACAATATAAATAAATAAAAAAATAAATATTTTTAAAAGTATAAATATAATGGTTTCTCAATGTTACGGTGCTTGTTCTGACTTAAAATAATCATGACGTTCTCATTTTCTATTGGCTGCTAGAGTTGTTTCTCATCCGTAAAGCTTGGTTTGGGTACTCCCTACACTAAAACCTCTTGCGGATATGGCAGGATTTATGGATCTGGGCTCAGTGCCGTAATATTGCGAGTGAAAAGACAAAATGCTCCCGCCGCCAATTTACGGGTATGGTGCAAATTACATGGCTCGATTAGTATGGGGGGAATTCTACTGAGCAATTTCCTCAAATAAGAAAATAATGTGAATCCAGAGAAAGCTTATTGCTGCTACATTGTAGCAGATAAAACTGCCAGTGCATACAAAAGGGCTAAGGGTAATCACCCTACTGAGAAAAAGCTGAAGCAAGTAACTCAAAAAGGTACTGGATGCATAGGAATGAATAACTACATAGAAAAGTTGACTATATAAATTATATATTTTGTAATATTCTGGAAAGGACGTATATGCAAGTAAAAAGTAAAGTAGTTCCCAGTAGATAAAATCACACAAAATACAAAATAAAACTATACCCTTATATTTGTAGTATGTTTGTAGCATTGCAGTTTTATGTTAGTTCCAAATCATTTTCCAGATACAGGGAGGGGTATTTGTGAAACTTCATTTCGTAACTGTACAGGAGAACAGGAATGTCAAATGCATAGCCCAGTGCCAAGATCCTCCCTGACTCAATGTGAATCAGTTCTTTTGTTTTAGGAACCACCACAGTGTATGAACACAATACCACCTCCCATGAGTGAAAGCACTTTGTGTAAAAGAGTTTAAGGAAACGGAAAAGGGGGGCAAGGTGAGACATTCTGGGTTACTTTACCAGACCGATGACGTAATTGGTAGACGAATGTTGGCACGCAATTCAAAGGTGATGACTCCGGCAAAGGAACTCACACCCACATCCCTGGGTATAAAGGAAGAGAGAGTTGTCTGTATTCCCTACAATTGACTAACATCCTCTTGCTGGTACTAAGAAGGGCTTTGATACTAAACCATGTCCACCTACAGCATTAGACAGACAACAACTTCTTCAGGATCCAAAAAGGGTCTGAGTCTAGGGGGCTACGGTGGTGGGTCTAGTGGGGTCTCTATGGGTAGCTACAGGGCACCAAGCATCCATGGAGGCAGTGGTGGTAAAAACATCTCTATCTCAACTGGCGGAAGCTTTCTGTCCAGCGGCGGTGGCTATGGTGGTGGTGCTTGTTATGGTGGTGGTTATGGCTCTGGCTTTGGGGGTGGTGCTGGTGCAGGCTTCGGTGGTGGTGCTGGTGCAGGCTTCGGTGGTGGTGCTGGTGCAGGCTTCGGTGGAGGATTTAATACCAGCTATAGCTATGGATCTGGGTTTGGTGGTGGAGATGGTCTTCTGTCTGGTAGTGAGAAACAAACCATGCAGAACCTGAATGACCGTCTGGCCTCCTACCTGGACAAAGTCCACTCTTTGGAGCAGGCCAATAGCCAACTGGAGATCCAAATCCGAGAATGGTACGAGAAACAAGGACCAAAGCCATCCAAAGACTACAGCTCCTACTACAAGGTTATTGAAGATCTCCGCAACAAGGTAATTAGGTGCTCTACAACGAGGACCATTATCATTCACCTGTATACACCCAACCTTACTCTTTATGTACCGTTATACGGTCATTATCGTCTCATCTGTTCCCTTACACAGTAGTACACACGTTTCACTCCATCAAATTGCTTTTATATTTAATATTATTTATCTAAAATATTTGAAATTAGTATTTTTCAGTCTTTGCACATTATATATTACATCTTATTTTATATCCTGTTATTTTTTACTGTCTTATAATTTAAGAATGTACATAATTTGAATTTGTCCAGAATTATAGGTATGTTTAATGTAGCATTAAATGTTTAGTTATTTCTATAATCTATCTTCTTGTACCTACTAGTATGATGCATCTCAAGTCTACATAAATATATATATATATCCATTTATGTAGCTTTAGTTTATATATAAACAGTCAATAATATTAGAGAATACTATTGATGGCATTCCATAAAAAATATGGGGATATGGTACTAGTAATATGCATCAGTACTACTTTACTGAAGGGTAGTGGATAAGTGGAACAGTCTTCAAGTGGAGTATTTGAGACATGTATATAAGATGTATGCTATATGATTTAAGATATAGATCTATAATAACAATCTTCAAATATATTAAAGGAAGTTAATAAAGATCAAGAGTCTTCTAAAAAAATAAGAAGACCAGAACAAAAGTCATGATTTAAAGTTTAAGATTCAGGGATAATATGCGAAAATGTTACTTTACTGAAACGGTAGTAGATAAGAGTATCAGCCTCCCAGATTGATGTGATATGCATAAAGTTACCATGAGTATTAACTAAGCCAGACTTTATTGGTAGATAGAATGGTCAGACTAAATCATCCTTATCTGCTGTCAAATGCAAGTGTCTATGTATGTCTGTTGACACTCCCAGATAAAATTGTGCAATAGTTCTTTATTTTGTACCTATGATGTCATCATTAATCAACCATCATAGCATGATGTAGCCAGGAATGATGAAATATAAGGCCTAGCACAAAATATTAAGAGTTTATATAGTGTCGAAATCACCTAGTAGATTCTAATAAAATAAAATGAAAACTCACATTGAGGATATGTTATATTGCTTGCAATTATTAGTAATATATTAAAAATATTACAAATATAACCTGAGATAATTCAACAACTTTCTTTCTATTCTATAGACATATTAATGAAAGAATTAAACTTTTCAGTAAATAAGCTAAAATAACATGGACAGATTCTTAGTTAGAATTCACAGAAAATATATAAGCTTATTTTAAGAATATATCCCACTGGGAAATTGAAACAGTATACGTAATATGTCTAGTTTGCTTAGTATTATTGGTTATTTGTTAAATGTTGGAAAAATGTGGTGCATAGACTCCATATAATGACATAGGAAGTGACGTAATTAAAGTAACTTCCTTAGATAACATAATTCATTGAGATATATTTAAAAATTGATGAACAAATTGGATTATAAATTAGTTATACAGTTATTTTATATAGCATTTTTATCACCCCAATAAAATATTTCTCCATTTTGTAAATAATTTCTATAGGATAGTAAAGGACATGGTGGTCATTAATTTCCCTTCCAATTGTTACATACTTTGATAGATAACTCTATATATAACTTTGTTATCTATTATATGCAATTAAGCTATAATGATGCAGTTGAATTACGTATTAATATGTGTTTTTCCATCTTATAGATCCTTAATGCCACCATGGACAATTCAGCCATCATTCTGCAGCTTGACAACGCCAAGCTGGCCGCCGATGACTTCAGAACCAAGTAAGATCTGGTCTGGCCAAGAAAAAGTGGGAAATACAAGTCATGGTCATTTTTATAGGCCGTAATGTACTAAAATCACTGGTTTTGGATGAATTAGCCAACTTTAAGGACACTATTCAGAGTGCAGTAAAGTGACATCTCTGAAATGAAGAAATGACAAAGTAACTTATTGAATAAGGATTTAGTTTACAATGTATACTTTACAAGTATGGTAGATTGATGTCCCTTAAAAATAATTGATAAACACATCTTTATATCAATAGTGGTGGTCAATCTAATAAAATATCAACATTTTTTTGTCAAGGTATGAAAATGAGCTGTCCATCCGTATGAGTGTTGAGGCTGACATCAATGGCCTGCGCAGAGTCCTAGATGAGTTGACCCTCACCAGGTCAGATCTGGAGATCCAAATCGAAAGCCTCAAGGAAGAGTTGGCCTACCTGAAGAAGAATCATGAAGAGGTAAGACTAATCATATACGGCTAAGAGAGATCAGAGTAGAGTCAGCTGAGGGGACCAAGATATATCAAAATACATACATTTTTGATCACATGACAACAATGATTTACAGGAAGTGAGACAGAAAAGCGTGATGACAGATATCCCAATTGTCATCAATTTATAATCATGCAATAGTTACCACTTTTGGGTCTCACTTCGACCACTAGACCTCACCCAAGATCTTTGGTCCCAGTAAATAAGATATCACAGAGCTTTCTAACTATTTTTTTTGTCCATTACACAGGAAATGAATGCCCTGCGTGGACAAACTGGTGGCCAAGTTAGTGTTGAGATGGATGCAGCACCTGGCGTTGACCTTACCAGGATCCTGTCTGAAATGAGAGAACAATACGAGGCCCTGGCCGATAAGAACCGCAGAGATGTTGAAGCCTGGTACTTAACCAAGGTAGAACTTCAATGAGTTTTGATTCGATTTGGGTATTTAGTATCAACAGAAGTCCATAAAAACACAAGCTTACAATTTCATCTTCTGCATTTGTCCATTATAGACAGAAGAACTGAACAAAGAAGTCTCAAGCCACAGCCAACAGATCCAGTCCAGCAAGAGTGAAATCACTGACCTTAGACGTACCCTGCAGAGCCTAGAAATTGAGCTGCAAACCCAACTGAGCATGGTAAGACAACCGGACATCATTATATAATATATAAATATTATATAGTTATCAACAGTTATAGAATTACATAGTTATTAACAAGACCATTACGTACAGTATAACATAGTCCATTTTTTGTCTTCATCTTCATTGCAGAAATCAGCGCTAGAAGGCACCTTGGCAGAGACTGAAGGGCGGTATTGTGTCCAGCTCTCACAGATTCAGGACATGATCTCCAATGTCGAAGCCCAGCTTGGCGAACTACGCTCAGACATGGAGCGTCAGAGCTATGAATACAAGATCCTCATGGATGTCAAGACCCGTCTTGAGCAAGAAATTGCCACTTACAGACGCCTCCTGGAGGGAGAAGACAGCCAGTAAGTAACAACTTATATTAGACAAGAATTCATTACATTAACTGGTCTGTTCCTTTCTTCACCCTTACGTTTTACAAGTGCTACTAAATATGACTGGAGGTAGGAACAGACCAGTAAGTTGCTATCACTTGAGGTTTAGAAAATACAATAAATGAACCTCCAGAAAGTTGAAGCCATCTTGTGTTGGTATAATGCATTTTATACCTCACGGTGAAATAAATATATACTTTTCCACTGGAAAATATGATATAATTGGTTGGTAAATATTAGCTTTCCCAACGCCATTTACCATTTTGCTCTAAAATTCACATGTTTGTTAGTCTGATCCAGACAGAAATATTATTAGGTATGCAAGGGCACCAGTCTGGCTGATCACATGATAACGCTTTGTAGCCAAGTGCTTCCTTATATTGTATTATATATGCTGCAATATGAGGAAATGTAACTACATACATGGACCAATCTAATTTAGTTTTCCACATCAAACAAAAAAAAATTAAAAAAAATAACAATTTGTGAAGAACATTTAATAATATAACTCAGTCAGTTGTGGTGAATACATTGCGTAGGTTTTAATAGTGTCAGCTCTCAGACATATCTGTGGTCGATACTATTTTATTTTGAATGCTTCTGGAAACCCTCTGGCTTTTAATATACAATACACAGACTATAAAAGTGTCTATAGCTGATTTTCTGACAAACTTTATTGAAGACAATAATTAATTTCTGTTTTTTTTCTCTCCTCAGCTTGTCTTTAAAAGAGGGTAAGCATTTTTCACAGATTTTATTATAATGTTTTAAAAATGTAAATAACATTTTCATTGTAAACACCTACATTATAAATTTAATCAAAAGTGTGACAATGATAGTGAATAAAGTCAGAAAACTCAAAATATGAACATAGTGCAGTGATATTTAACAGACAGATTTGAAACACTAATAATTAGTTAGGGGGCAATACCTTTAAGAACCTTTTAAACGCATAATAATGTTAAAAATTAGAAACATCTTAGACATTTGTATATTTTTGTCTTTTACTTTTTTTTATTTTTCGAAGTTAGTCATTTATATATATATTTTAATTATTTTTCCTTTTTTAAAGTTAGACATTTAAATATTTTTATCTTTTACTTTTTTTCTATTTTTTAAAGTTAGTCATTTGTATTTTTTTTTTCCTCTTTTTTGAACAATTTTTAATTAAGTTTTACATGATTTTTGAATTAATGGTTTGATAAATAGGATTACAATTAAACCTATAGATCTGACATTATAATATATATATATATATATATATATATATATATATATATATCTTGTGTTCTACAATATATATATAAATATTTAACTTCTTACTGTGCTGTTTTCCATATTTAAACATTAGGGCCCTCATTCAATTGCGATTTTGCCAATTGAATAGGGCTCTAAATAAGCACATAGCATATTTTTTTTAAAGAAGCTTTTAGTAAAAACCTTGCTTTTGGATAGATGCTTACTAACTAAAAACTTTAAAAAAAAAAAATGTTATGTGCTTATTTAGAGCCCTATTCAATTGGCCAAATTGCAATTGAATGAGGGCCTATGCCTTTATAGAAAAGAGTTATGATAAAAAATTATTTTTTAAATAACAGTTCACAAAATTGGAAGCAATTTGCTTTAAATTACATGTACGCATAATCAAATTAAAATAAAATAACATTCATGTTTAATATTTAAAGGGAAAAATATTACAGATGCATAATGTAATACTAATTACATTTCAATTTTATGTAAGTTTTATAGATGAAATAAAAAATAAATCATTATATGTTGTCATCATTTTATAATTTTTCTATACTATTTTTTTGTTTTTTTTCCTTCTTTGGCTGAAAATTATTAATGTCTAAACAAGTGGAATTTTCTCTTTACAGCCCCTCAAACCACACGCCAGGTCCGCACCATTATAGAGGAAACCTATGATGGGAAAGTTATCTCCTCTAAAGAAAAAGTTCATAAGTCAAGCTACTAAACCAACAACAACTCGGAATCCAGTACACGCATCTGGCCATGGCTATCTAAGTAGAAAGGAAATGTACAATAGATTAAGTAAAAGTACATTCTATTGATGATATATTTTTCTGGATTTAGTTAGAGTGGTCACACTCACATAGTTCATTTCCTTGACTTATTAGTAATGCATCTAGAGATTTTCCTATAACCTTCTTTTTCTAATAAAGTTCTGTGCTTTTTTCATGCATCATTTCTGGCTTGTTTGCAGTTTTATTTCAGTGGTCTTGTAAAACAAAGATCTGTATGGGGTTATTTGTATATAAAATTACTCAATCCCTCATATGTATACACTACATTATCAGCTTAAGAGATCCAGCACAAAAGGCTATTTCTCATAGAAACTCTGTGCAAACCTATTTGGTTGCAAATTGTGATGCCATTAAATTAGGCAATATAAATATTCTTTGGATGACTTACAGAGCTTTCCATATCTTAAATGGAAGTTGCTCATTGTTCAAGAAGTATAACATAAAGGCTCAAAATGTGTAAACTGTATCTCTACAAACAAAAAATATATTTTCAAGAAAATTATTATTTTAGTAGACACTTCTTGTTCCTGAAGGATGCCATGTTTGTGTCTTCAACACTTGGAGACTAAGTGGTTGTGTACTCTATTCAAGCATGGGAAGATGGGGGAGGGGAGAGGGATGGGGATTGTTTGATTAATTGGTAGATTTGGATATGATTTCAGCACATGACATCTCCTTCCTTCTCATAATCTCAGTAGTATGTTTGTAAGCCTTGTTTGCCCTGGTCTTTAACTGCTGCCTAGTGCCTTGAACAGGAAGTATGTCTATCATGGCAGCTTCCATGCACTAGCATGTTGTTCATTTGTTGCATACTTCACAAAGATGTGATTTTTTTTGTTACTCTGCAATGGCACTTTAACAGTAATTTATACCCCAAAATCGAGAACAGAATGCTGCCAACATCAAAGCAATTTACATAATACTCTATTGGAGTCCTATATTGCACAAAACTCTATTCTTAGCAACAAACATAGCAAACTAGTTAAAAATGTTTAATGTGTATATTGCATATAACGGGTAATTTTTCATTTTCAAATATAGGACCACAGTAACTATAAAACAGGTCTATGATCACATGAGGAGGGCAGTGCCCTCTCCAAACCAAACACATCTCTAGCAATTACTATTCTTCCTTATGATTTCCATGGTAATAAATATAAAAATGGTAGATTATATTGTTTTGCATAAAGTGGGTGACAATCAAAACACACCAAGTAACGCTGGGTTGAACTCCATAATCAAACTGACTATATTTCCATAGCTGCAAGAGTTGGTGATCGTGATTATTATTAGCAGGTCAAAAATATTCCTCCAAGATGACATTTCCAAGGTTGATTCAAACAGATCAATTTAAGTACTCACATAAGTCAGTTGTAATATCCCGGGTGGGATTTACCCCCTGTTCCACACCTATGAGGAATTTAGAAGAATCCAAGCAGGCACAAGTAGGGGGAGATGAATACGGGAAGGAGGTAAATATAAAGAAAAAAAGTGGAAACAAAAATTTGATATGTGGAAGAAGAAAAAAGAAAGCAGACTTTTAGAATTTTTTTTTTTTTATTAAAGATAGTAAATTGTAAATGTCCATATTGCAACTTCTACTGCACACTGTAGGCAACTTCCTAATGCTCCATGAAAGTTTGTAGTACAGTTTCTAGTACAGGAGACAACACCAATACGGCCACTTGGACCAGCAGGAAGTCACTGGTTGCGCACTAGAAATTGCAAAATGGAGTATCACAGCTTGCAGCCCAAAAGCCACATGCAGTGACATTCTCTGAGGGCTTGAGATTGTGAGGCCATCATGGCAGCAACCTAGAGGCGCACAGAGGGAAAAACCATTATAACTGATAACTTATAACTGTAGATTTGCAAGCATAATGTTTGTGAAGTATGCACTAAACTAATATGTAAATCAATGGATAAAAGAGCTAGTGCCTGGAAGCCACCATGATAGTCATATTTCTAGGAGGAGATTACATAGCAAGGCAAGTAAGGATTGTAAGATTTTGCTCAGTCCCAGATGTATTAGTACAACAAATAATCAGTGTAAAAATGTGATTATATGCATTAACATTATAGCTCCAGCTCAACCCACAATATCCTAAGACTGCAGTGTCTGTGAAACATGAGCGTAAAGTTAGAAACATCCAAGAAAAAAGACAAAGGTAGAATTTGTGAATAACAGTCAAAAAAATGAAAAAAGAAAACTTTGTGAATAAATACAAAAGAAAGAGAAAAAATAGGGTGTTAAAAATATTATACAATAGTTGTCATGTTACTACCACCTTTTAGACATGGGACCTTTCCTGTTTTGTCCCCGCCCGCAGTGGCATACAGTGGCCAGTAGGTTGCAAAACAGTGACACGCCAAGTCTGTTTAATTTGTTTTTAGTGTTAGGATTAGGGTTATGTTTAGGGTTAGAGTTAAGGGTTTAGGGTTAGGGCGTAGGGATAGGGTAGTGGCAGATGATGAGCTTTACTTACTGTGTGTTCAGTCCTACAGTTGTTGCCGACTCTTGTTGACCATATGGACATAGCATGCCAGGCACATCTGTCTGTTTCTGTTTGTGCTTATCCATATGATTTTTAAATAGTAAAGTAGTGGCGTACAAAGTCTCATCTCATCAAGTCTCATCGTGCCACCGTCCCACCATCTACTGGCCATTACTCGCCACTGTCGTCAGGGACAAAACAGGAAAGATCCTAGACATGTCCAAGGAAATAAATAAGAATGAATTAACTATCCATGGTCTGAAACAATGTGTAGAATTTAAATCATAATTTACTATCCTGAAAAAAGCTACATTACATTTATTATCAGAATTTTTATTAGTTACTGTTTTATAATAACTTAGACAATTAAAATCATGAGAATATATATATATTTATATATGTATATATATATATATATATATATATATATATATATATATATATATACAATCTCACAAAAGCGAGTACACCCCTCACATTTTTGTAAATATTTTATTATATCTTTTCATGTGACAACACTGAAGAAATGACGCTATGGTACAATGTAAAGTAGTAAGTGTACGGCCTGTATAACAGAGTAAATTTGCTGTCCTCTCAAAATAACTAAATACACAGCCATTAATGTCTAAAGCATTGGCAACAAAAGTGAGTACACCCCTAAGTGGAAATGTCCAAATTGAGCCCAAAGTGTCAATATTTTGTGTGGCCACCATTATTTTCCAGCACTGCCTTAACCCTCATGGGCATGGAGTTCATCAGAGCTTTACAGGTTGTCACTGGAGTCCTCTTCCACTCCTCCATGATGACATCACAGAGCTGGTGGATGTTAGAGATCTTGCACTCCCCCACCTTCCGTTTGAGGATGCCCCTCAGATGCTCAATAGGGTTTAGGTCTGGAGACATGCTTGGCCAGTCCATCACCTTCAGCTTCTTTAGGAAGGCAGTGATCGTCTTGGAGGTGTGTTTGGGGTCGTTATCATGTTGGTATACTGCCCTGTGGTCCAGTCTCCGAAGGGAGGAGATCATGCTCTGCTTCAGTATGTCACAGTACATGTTGGCATGCATGGTTCCCTCAATGAACTGTAGCTCCCCAGTGCCGGCAGCACTCATGTAGGCCCAGACCAAACATATATACACATATGTCTATATGTGTACATATGTTTTATATAATATGTTGTGTTGATTCCCTCTATATGCATTTACCTGATGATGTCAGATGCTGCCTCCACTCTCTCTGCATCGCTGTTTACGTTCAAACCGAGGGTTTCATCTCATATCAGTGTTTTTGTGCTCTTTGTGCCTTATCCATTTATCTGTCATTTAGGGATTATTTCTACTACATTTCCTCAGTATAGATGTATACTTTTGGTGGTGGGACAGTGACGACGACTCGCAGTTTGACAACTATTTTATGTGATTTTTTATTTTTTCTGACAGACATATTCATAGTTTTCATGATGAGCTTTCGAGAGCGGACCTCTCTGTCAGTATTGACTCTGACTCCACAAAGAGAGGTCCGCTCTCGAAAGCTTTTCATGAAAACTATGAATATGTCTGTCCAATAAAAAAGGTATCACTTTATACTGCAATACTCTGATTATGAGGTGGAGGTTGTGAAATTATCACCCTTATTATGACCTTGACCTCTCCCTATTATATATCCCTATTGATTCATAATGCAGAGCAGTCAAAATCAAGTGGAGAAGCTGTAAAATATTTTTTTTCATTTGGTGCCCTTATCACAGTTGTATCATTATTTTTAAATGCTGTAGAGATAATCCTCAAAATGTCATACAAGAATTAGAGAGCACAATTGGATAGATAAAATGATTAGAAATTCAGTGTCCCCTTAATTTCCCCTAGGACCCTTCTGCTTGGCTGGCCGCATTTGTCAGTTGTCTATCACTAGGTGTTGTGATCGACAATTCAGTCAATTTACCTAGGGTTAGGGGTTAGGAACCTCTTGCCCAACAAGTCTCCAGCCAATGACAATTGGTGATAAACAGTATGTCTGAAAATGTATCAGCCTTCCTTTAGCCACCTCCCTGATTGACCTTAAAGGGGGTGGATACAAGCAGAACCTGAGTCTGAAATTTGACAGTAAGTTTAATATTGGATGTTTCTTTTTAAAAAAAATGAATATCAGTTTTATTAATGATAAATCTCTAATTAAAACATCTGTCTCAACTTGCTAGGGCATTACAGTGGTCCCTTAAAGCTCCGGAAATGTTGTATATTTGCATGGATCTTTAAAGCCGAAATGTCAGGCAGTGAGAGGGGTCTTATTGAGATAACCAGTATGAGCTGTGAGGCATCTGTCATGATCTTTGGTTGAACAACTGCCCAGATAGGGGGAGACAAATGGCTCACTCAGGACAATAGGACAGATGCCAATGACCAGTCCTACAGGGAGATCTTTCACGCAGAGCTGCTCTTGACCCAGGTGACCAGTGGTCTACATATTTAGAATCTATTTGTTATTGGTTCTAATATTAATAGCACTAGCACTTTTTTTTTATTCACAAGCACTTTCCTATTTTAAGCACTTTATAAGGAACATTTTTAGTGGTATAGTATATTTTCAATTAAATTCAACAATTTAACACTGGCACTTCATAGAAATTCCAGATTTACTATACCCATGCGATCAATGAATGAGATATCCTGCCTCTGAGAATTTTAATATCTTTAATATTTTTAATAATATTTATTAAAAGCTAAGTTTTAATTTTCACTCTCTTTGAGATTTTACTAGATTAAACATAGGTGTGCACAGTAATAGGGGTCCCTTTTGTCTCTCCTGCTGTTTATTATTATCTTTTTGATCCCTAGTGGCACCCTATTACTACAAAAATATTATATGTACCAAATCCATTACCGAGCGTCGCAACAGCAGATAAAGAGACACTATAGCACCAAATAGAAAATTAGGAAATGTCAACATTATTTGACACTTAACACTCCAATATCAACATATGTGTAATTAAAAAATATGATATTACATTATTAGGTCCGGTTTATCATACAGCATCAAGGGTAACTCCCAACCCAGTCCTTAAGGGGTAAATACATATCGGGTCACCACATAGGAACAAATGCTCTAATGCATTATATATATATATATATATATATATATATATATATATATATATATATAGTGTAAATAAATAGTACATTTGTCTAAAACAAGTTAAAAAACCTGCTCCCAGCTCAGAATTCTGAGAAAAACTGTTATTAAACTGCATTCTGGGAAGCTGAGCTGGGACATGCAAATAGCCATTATCAAACATGGTTTCCTTGAAGCTTATGCCTACTGTATTACACAGCTTTAATGCAAAGCCAAGGCTGGATTTTATATATAATATATAAATACAAATATAACATTTTTATATATTGACTTTATAAATACAATTATCACAGCTATTCAAATTCAAAACAATATAAAAAAAAAATATATATATTTTTAAAAGTATAAATATAATGGTTTCTCAATGTTACGGTGCTTGTTCTGACTTAAAATAATCATGACGTTCTCATTTTCTATTGGCTGCTAGAGTTGTTTCTCATTCGTAAAGCTTGGTTTGGGTACTCCCTACACTAAAACCTCTTGCGGATATGGCAGGATTTATGGATCTGGGCTCAGTGCCGTAATATTGCGAGTGAAAAGACAAAATGCTCCCGCCGCCAATTTACGGGTATGGTGCAAATTACATGGCTCGATTAGTATGGGGGGAATTCTACTGAGCAATTTCCTCAAATAAGAAAATAATGTGAATCCAGAGAAAGCTTATTGCTGCTACATTGTAGCAGATAAAACTGCCAGTGCATACAAAAGGGCTAAGGGTAATCACCCTACTGAGAAAAAGCTGAAGCAAGTAACTCAAAAAGGTAATGGATGCATAGGAATGAATAACTACATAGAAAAGTTGACTATATAAATTATATATTTTGTAATATTCTGGAAAGGACGTATATGCAAGTAAAAAGTAAAGTAGTTCCCAGTAGATAAAATCACACAAAATACAAAATAAAACTATACCCTTATATTTGTAGTATGTTTGTAGCATTGCAGTTTTATGTTAGTTCCAAATCATTTTCCAGATACAGGGAGGGGTATTTGTGAAACTTCATTTCGTAACTGTACAGGAGAACAGGAATGTCAAATGCATAGCCCAGTGCCAAGATCCTCCCTGACTCAATGTGAATCAGTTCTTTTGTTTTAGGAACCACCACAGTGTATGAACACAATACCACCTCCCATGAGTGAAAGCACTTTGTGTAAAAGAGTTTAAGGAAACGGAGAAGGGGGGCAAGGTGAGACATTCTGGGTTACTTTACCAGACCGATGACGTAATTGGTAGACGAATGTTGGCACGCAATTCAAAGGTGATGACTCCGGCAAAGGAACTCACACCCACATCCCTGGGTATAAAGGAAGAGAGAGTTGTCTGTATTCCCTACAATTGACTAACATCCTCTTGCTGGTACTAAGAAGGGCTTTGATACTAAACCATGTCCACCTACAGCATTAGACAGACAACAACTTCTTCAGGATCCACAAAGGGTCTGAGTCTAGGGGGCTACGGTGGTGGGACTAGTGGGGTCTCTATGGGTAGCTACAGGGCACCAAGCATCCATGGAGGCAGTGGTGGTAAAAACATCTCTATCTCAACTGGTGGAAGCTTTCTGTCCAGCGGCGGTGGCTATGGTGGTGGTGCTTGTTATGGTGGTGGTTATGGCTCTGGCTTTGGTGGTGGTGCTGGTGCAGGCTTCGGTGGTGGTGCTGGTGCAGGCTTCGGTGGAGGATTTAATACCAGCTATAGCTATGGATCTGGGTTTGGTGGTGGAGATGGTCTTCTGTCTGGTAGTGAGAAACAAACCATGCAGAACCTGAATGACCGTCTGGCCTCCTACCTGGACAAAGTCCACTCTTTGGAGCAGGCCAATAGCCAACTGGAGATCCAAATCCGAGAATGGTACGAGAAACAAGGACCAAAGCCATCCAAAGACTACAGCTCCTACTACAAGGTTATTGAAGATCTCCGCAACAAGGTAATTAGGTGCTCTACAACGAGGACCATTATCATTCACCTGTATACACCCAACCTTACTCTTTATGTACCGTTATACGGTCATTATCGTCTCATCTGTTCCCTTACACAGTAGTACACACGTTTCACTCCATCAAATTGCTTTTATATTTAATATTATTTATCTAAAATATTTGAAATTAGTATTTTTCAGTCTTTGCACATTATATATTACATCTTATTTTATATCCTGTTATTTTTTACTGTCTTATAATTTAAGAATGTACATAATTTGAATTTGTCCAGAATTATAGGTATGTTTAATGTAGCATTAAATGTTTAGTTATTTCTATAATCTATCTTCTTGTACCTTCTAGTATGATGCATCTCAAGTCTACATAAATATATATATATATCCATTTATGTAGCTTTAGTTTATATATAAACAGTCAATAATATTAGAGAATACTATTGATGGCATTCCATAAAAAATATGGGGATATGGTACTAGTAATATGCATCAGTACTACTTTACTGAAGGGTAGTGGATAAGTGGAACAGTCTTCAAGTGGAGTATTTGAGACATGTATATAAGATGTATGCTATATGATTTAAGATATAGATCTATAATAACAATCTTCAAATATATTAAAGGAAGTTAATAAAGTTCAAGAGTCTTCTAAAAAAATAAGAAGACCAGAACAAAAGTCATGATTTAAAGTTTAAGATTCAGGGATAATATGCAAAAATGTTACTTTACTGAAACGGTAGTAGATAAGAGTATCAGCCTCCCAGATTGATGTGATATGCATAAAGTTACCATGAGTATTAACTAAGCCAGACTTTATTGGTAGATAGAATGGTCAGACTAAATCATCCTTATCTGCTGTCAAATGCAAGTGTCTATGTATGTCTGTTGACACTCCCAGATAAAATTGTGCAATAGTTCTTTATTTTGTACCTATGATGTCATCATTAATCAACCATCATAGCATGATGTAGCCAGGAATGATGAAATATAAGGCCTAGCACAAAATATTAAGAGTTTATATAGTGTCGAAATCACCTAGTAGATTCTAATAAAATAAAATGAAAACTCACATTGAGGATATGTTATATTGCTTGCAATTATTAGTAATATATTAAAAATATTACAAATATAACCTGAGATAATTCAACAACTTTCTTTCTATTCTATAGACATATTAATGAAAGAATTAAACTTTTCAGTAAATAAGCTAAAATAACATGGACAGATTCTTAGTTAGAATTCACAGAAAATATATAAGCTTATTTTAAGAATATATCCCACTGGGAAATTGAAACAGTATACGTAATATGTCTAGTTTGCTTAGTATTATTGGTTATTTGTTAAATGTTGGAAAAATGTGGTGCATAGACTCCATATAATGACATAGGAAGTGACGTAATTAAAGTAACTTCCTTAGATAACATAATTCATTGAGATATATTTAAACATTGATGAACAAATTGGATTATAAATTAGTTATACAGTTATTTTATAGAGCATATTTATCACCCCAATAAAATATTTCTCCATTTTGTAAATAATTTCTATAGGATAGTAAAGGACATGGTGGTCATTAATTTCCCTTCCAATTGTTACATACTTTGATAGATAACTCTATATATAACTTTGTTATCTATTATATGCAATTAAGCTATAATGATGCAGTTGAATTACGTATTAATATGTGTTTTTCCATCTTATAGATCCTTAATGCCACCATGGACAATTCAGCCATCATTCTGCAGCTTGACAACGCCAAGCTGGCCGCCGATGACTTCAGAACCAAGTAAGATCTGGTCTGGCCAAGAAAAAGTGGGAAATACAAGTCATGGTCATTTTTATAGGCCGTAATGTACTAAAATCACTGGTTTTGGATGAATTAGCCAACTTTAAGGACACTATTCAGAGTGCAGTAAAGTGACATCTCTGAAATGAAGAAATGACAAAGTAACTTATTGAATAAGGTTTTAGTTTACAATGTATACTTTACAAGTATGGTAGATTGATGTCCCTTAAAAATAATTGATAAACACATCTTTATATCAATAGTGGTGGTCAATCTAATAAAATATCAACATTTTTTTGTCAAGGTATGAAAATGAGCTGTCCATCCGTATGAGTGTTGAGGCTGACATCAATGGCCTGCGCAGAGTCCTAGATGAGTTGACCCTCACCAGGTCAGATCTGGAGATCCAAATCGAAAGCCTCAAGGAAGAGTTGGCCTACCTGAAGAAGAATCATGAAGAGGTAAGACTAATCATATACGGCTAAGAGAGATCAGAGTAGAGTCAGCTGAGGGGACCAAGATATATCAAAATACATAAATTTTTGATCACATGACAACAATGATTTACAGGAAGTGAGACAGAAAAGCGTGATGACAGATATCCCAATTGTCATCAATTTATAATCATGCAATAGTTACCACTTTTGGGTCTCACTTCGACCACTAGACCTCACCCAAGATCTTTGGTCCCAGTAAATAAGATATCACAGAGCTTTCTAACTATTTTTTTTGTCCATTACACAGGAAATGAATGCCCTGCGTGGACAAACTGGTGGCCAAGTTAGTGTTGAGATGGATGCAGCACCTGGCGTTGACCTTACCAGGATCCTGTCTGAAATGAGAGAACAATACGAGGCCCTGGCCGATAAGAACCGCAGAGATGTTGAAGCCTGGTACTTAACCAAGGTAGAACTTCAATGAGTTTTGATTCGATTTGGGTATTTAGTATCAACAGAAGTCCATAAAAACACAAGCTTACAATTTCATCTTCTGCATTTGTCCATTATAGACAGAAGAACTGAACAAAGAAGTCTCAAGCCACAGCCAACAGATCCAGTCCAGCAAGAGTGAAATCACTGACCTTAGACGTACCCTGCAGAGCCTAGAAATTGAGCTGCAAACCCAACTGAGCATGGTAAGACAACCGGACATCATTATATAATATATAAATATTATATAGTTACCAACAGTTATAGAATTACATAGTTATTAACAAGACCATTACGTACAGTATAACATAGTCCATTTTTTGTCTTCATCTTCATTGCAGAAATCAGCGCTAGAAGGCACCTTGGCAGAGACTGAAGGGCGGTATTGTGTCCAGCTCTCACAGATTCAGGACATGATCTCCAATGTCGAAGCCCAGCTTGGCGAACTACGCTCAGACATGGAGCGTCAGAGCTATGAATACAAGATCCTCATGGATGTCAAGACCCATCTTGAGCAAGAAATTGCCACTTACAGACGCCTCCTGGAGGGAGAAGACAGCCAGTAAGTAACAACTTATATTAGACAAGTATTCATTACATTAACTGGTCTGTTCCTTTCTTCCCCCTTACATTTTACAAGTGCTACTAAATATGACTGGAGGTAGGAACAGACCAGTAAGTTGCTATGACTTGAGGTTTAGAACATACAATAAATGAACCTCCAGAAAGTTGAAGCCATCTTGTGTTGGTATAATGCATTTTATAGCTCACTGTGAAATAAATATATACTTTTCGACTGGAAAATATGATATAATTGGTTAGTAAATATTAGCTTTCCCAATGCCATTTAGCATTTTGCTCTAAAATTCACATGTTTGTTAGTCTGATCAAGACAGAAATATTATTAGGTATGCAAGGACACCAGTCTGGCTGATCACATGATAACGCTTTGTAGCCAAGTGCTTCCTTATATTGTATTATATATGCTGCAATATGAGGAAATGTAACTACAGACATGGACCAATCTAATTTAGTTTTCCACATCAAACAAAAAAAAATAAAAAAAAATAACAATTTGTGAAGAACATTTAATAATATAACTCAGTCAGTTGTGGCAAATACATTGCGTAGGTTTTAATGGTGTCAGTTCCCACACATATCTGTGGTCGATACTATTTTATTTTGAATGCTTCTGGAAACCCTCTGGCTTTTAATATATAATGCACAGACTATAAAAGTGTCCATAGCTGATTTTTTGACAAACTTTATTGAAGACAATAATTAATTTCTGTTTTTTTTTCTCTCCTCAGCTTGTCTTTAAAAGAGGGTAAGCATTTTTCACAGATTTTATTATAATGTTTTAAAAATGTAAATAAAATTGTCATTGTAAACACCTACATTATCAATTTAATCAAAAGTGTGACAATGATAGTGAATAAAGTCAGAAAACTCAAAATATGAACATATACATTGCAGTGATATTTAAGAGACAGATTTGAAACATTAATAATTAGTTTGGGGGCAATACCTTTAAGAACATTTTAAACGCATAATAATGTTAAAAATTAGAAACATCTTCTTTTTTGAAGTTAGACATTTATATATTTTTGTCTTTTACTTTTTTTTTATTTTTTGAAGTTAGTCATTTATATATATTTTTTAATTATTTTTCCTTTTTTAAGGTTAGACATTTAAATATTTTTATCTTTTAGTTTTTTTCTATTTTTTAAAGTTATTCATTTGTATATTTTTTTCCTCTTTTTTGAACTATTTTTAATTAAGTTTTACATGATTTTTGAATTAATGGTTTGATAAATAGGATTACAATTAAACCTATAGATCTGACATTATAATATATATATATATCTGGTGTTCTACAATATATATATATATAAATTTTTAACTTCTTACTGTGCTGTTTTCCATATTTAAACATTAGGGCCCTCATTCAATTGCGATTTGGCCAATTGAATAGTGCTCTAAATAAGCACATAACATATTTTTTTTAAATAAGTTTTTAGTTAGTGAAAACCTTATTTTTGGATAGATGTTTACTAACTAAAAACTTCTTTAAAAAAATATGTTATGTGCTTATTTAGACCTCTATTCAATTGGCCAAATTGCAATTGAATGAGGGCCTAGGTCTTTATAGAAAACAGTTATGATAAAAAATATTTTTTTAAATATCAGTTCACAAAATTGGAAGCAATTTGCTTTAAATAACATGTAAGCATAATTAAATTAAAATAAAATAACATTCATGTTTAATATTTAAAGGGAAAAATATTACAGATGCATAATGTAATACTAATTACATTTTGATTTTATGTAAGTTTTATAGATTAAATAAAAAATCAATCATTATATGTTGTCATAATTTTATAATTTTTTTATACTATTTTTTTGTTTTTTTTCCTTCTTTGGCTGAAAATTATTAATGTCTAAACAAGTGTAATTTTCTCTTTACAGCCCCTCAAACCACACGCCAGGTCCGCTCCATTATAGAGGAAACCTATGATGGGAAAGTTATCTCCTCTAAAGAAAAAGTTCATAAGTCAAGCTACTAAACCAACAACAACTCGGAATCCAGTACACGCATCTAGTCATGGCTATCTAAGTAGAAAGGAAATGTACAATAGATTAAGTAAAAGTACATTCTATTGATGATATATTTTTCTGGATTTAGTTAGAGTGGTCACACTCACATAGTTCCTTTCCTTGACTTATTAGTAATGCATCTAGAGGTTTTCCTATAACCTTCTCTTTCTAATAAAGTTCTGTGCTTTTTTCATGCATCATTTCTGGCTTGTTTGCATTTTTATTTCAGTGGTCTTGTAAAAAAAATATCTGTATGGGGTTATTTGTATATAAAATTACTCAATCCCTCATATGTATATACTACATTATCAGCTTAAGAGATCCAGCACAAAAGGCTAATTCTCATAGAAACTCTGTGCAAACCTATTTGGTTGCAAATTGTGATGCCATTAAATTGGGCAATATAAATATTCTTTGGATGACTTACAGAGCTTTCCATATCTTAAATGGAAGTTGCTCATTGTTCAAGAAGTATAACATAAAGGCTCAAAATGTGTAAACTGTATCTCTACAAACAAAAAATATATTTTCAAGAAAATTATTATTTTAGTAGACACTTCTTGTTCCTGAATTTTATGTTTGTGTCTTCAACACTTGGAGACTAAGTGGTTGTGTACACTATTCAAGCATGGGAAGATGGGGGAGGGGAGAGGGATGGGGATTGTTTGATTAATTGGTGGATTCGGATATGATTTCAGCACATGACATCTCCTTCCTTCTCATAATCTCAGTAGTATGCTTGTAAGCCTTGCATGCCCTGGTCTTTAACTGCTGCCAAGTGCCTTGAACAGGAAGTATGACTTCTTAGCAACAAACATTGCAAACTAGTTAAAAATGTTTAATGTGTATATTGCATATAACGGGTAATTTTTCATTTTTAAATATAGGACCACAGTAACTATAAAACAGGTCTATGATCACATGAGGAGGGCAGTGCCCTCTCCAAACCAAACACATCTCTAGCAATTACTATTCTTCCTTATGATTTACATGGTAATAAATATAAAAATGGTAGATTATATTGTTTTGCATGAAGTGGGTGACAATAAAAACACACCAAGTAACGCTGGGTTGAACTCCATAATCAAACTGACTATATTTCCATAGCTGCAAGAGTTGGAGATCATGACTATTATTAGCAGGTCAAAAATATTCCTCCAAGATGACATTTCCAAGGTTGATTCAAACAGATCAATTTAAGTACTCACATAAGTCAGAGTTGTAATAGCTCGGGTGGGATTTACCCCCTGTTCCACACCTATGAGGAGTTTAGAACATTCCAAGCAGGCACAAGTAGGGGGAGATGAATATGGGAAGGAGGTAAATATAAAGGAAAACAAATTTGATATGTGGAAGAAGAAAAAAGAAAGGAGACTTTTAGAAATTAAAAAAATGTATTAAAGATAGTAAATTGTAAATATCCATATTGCAGCTTCTACTGCACACTGTAGGCAACTTCCTATTGCTCCATGAAAGTTTGTAGTACAGTTTCTAGTACAGGAGCCAACACCAATACGGTCACTTGGACCAGTAGGAAGTCACTGGTTGCGCACTAGAAATTGCAAAATGGAGTATCACAGCTTGCAGCCCAAAAGCCACATGCAGTGACATTCTCTGAGGGCTTGATATTGTGAGGCCATCATGGCAGCCACCTAGAGGCGCATAGAGGGAAAAGCCATTATAATTGATAACTTATAACTGTAGATTTGCAAGCATAATGTTTGTGAAGTATGCACTAAACTAATATGTAAATCAATGGATAAAAGAGCTAGTGCCTGGAAGCCACCATGATAGTCATATTTCTAGGAGGAGATTACATAGCAAGGCAAGTAAGGATTGTAAGATTTTGCTCAGTCCCAGATGTATTAGTACAACAAATAATCAGTGTAAAAATGTGATTATATGTATTAACATTATAGCTCCAGCTCAGCCCACAATATCCTAAGACTGCAGTGTCTGTGAAACATGAGCGTAAAGTTAGAAACATCCAAGAAAAAAGACAAAGGTAGAATTTGTGAATAACAGTCAAAAAATGAAAAAAGAAAACTTTGTGAATAAATTCAACAGAAAGAGAAAAAATAGGGTGATAAAAATATTATACAATAGTTGTCATGTTACTACCACCTTTTAGACATGGGACCTTTCCTGACACGCCAAGCCTGTTTAATTTGTTTTTAGGGTTAGGATTAGGGTTATGTTTAGGGTTAGAGTTAAGGGTTTAGTGTTAGGGTGTAGGGATAGGGTAGTGGCAGATGATAAGCCTTACTTAGTAAAGTATGTGTGTTCAGTCCTTCAGTTGTCGCCAACTCTTGTTGACCATATAGACATAGCACGCCAGGTAGTGGCGTAGAAAGTCTCATCGTGCCACTGTCCCACCACCTAATGGCCATTGCTTGCCACTGCCGTCAGGGACAAAACAGGAAAGATCCTAGACATCTCCAAGGAAATAAATAAGAATGAATTAACTATCCATAGTCTGAAATAACGTGTAGAATTTAAATCATAATTTGCTATCCTGAAAAAAGCTACATTACATTTATTATCAGAATTATTATAAGTTACTGCTTTATAATAACTTAGACAATTAAAACCATGAGTATATATATATATATATATATATATATATATATATATATATACAGTATCTCATAAAAGAGAGTACACCGCTCACATTTTTTAAAATATTTTATTATATCTTTTCATGTGACAACACTGAAGAAATGACCCTCTGCTACAATGTAAAGTAGTAAGTGCACAGCCTATATAACAGTGTAAATGTGCTGTCCCCTCAAAATAACTCAACACACAGCCATTAATGTCTAAGCCGTTGGCAACAAAAGTGAGTACACCCCTAAGTGGAAATACCAAATTGAGCCCAAAGTGTCAATATTTTGTGTGGCCACCATTATTTTCCAGCACTGCCTTAACCCTCATGGGCATGGAGTTCACCAGAGCTTCACAGGTTGCCACTGGAGTCCTCTTCCACTCCTCCATGATGACATCACAGCGCTGGTGGATGTTAGAGACCTTGCACTCCCCCCACCTTCCATTTGAGGATGCCCCACATATGCTCTATAAGGTTTAGGTCTGGAGACATGCTTGGCCAGTCCATCACCTTTACCTTCAGCTTCTTTAGCAAGGCAGTGGTCGTCTTGGAGGTGTGTTTGGGGTCGTTATCATGTTGGTATACTGCCCTGCGGCCCAGTCTCAGAAGGTAGGGGATCATGCTCTGCTTCAGTTTGTCACAGTACATGTTATTATGCATGGTTCCCTCAAGGAACTGTAGCTCCCCAGCGCTGGCAGCACTCATGCAGGCCCAGACCAGACATATTTACACATATGTCTATATGTGTACATATGTTTTATATAATATGTTGTGTTGATTTCCCCTATATGCATTTACCTGATGATGTCAGATGCTGTCTCCACTCTCTCTGCATCTATGTTTACGTTCAAACTGACGGTTTCATCTCATATCAGTGTTTTTGTGTTCTTTGTGCCTTATCCGTTTATCTGTCATTTAGGGATTATTTCAACTACCTTTCCTCAGTATAGATGTATACTTTTGGTTATGGGAGTGTCTGGGCTTGCATGAGTTCTGCTGGCACTGGGGAGCTACAGTTCATTGAGGGAACCATGAATGCCAACATGTACTGTCACATATTGAAGCAGAGCATGATCCCCTCCCTTCGGAGACTGGGCATCGGGGCAGTATACCAACATGATAATGACCCCAAACTCACCTTCAAGATGACTACTGCCTTGCTAAGGAAGCTGAAGGTAAAGGTGATGGGCTGGCCAAGCATGTCTCCAGAACTAAACCCTATTGAGCATTTGTGGAGCATCCTCAAACGGAAGGTGGGGGAGTGCAAGGTCTCTAACATCCACCAGCTCCATGATGTCATCATGGAGGAGTGGAAGAGGACTCCAGTGTCAACCAGTGAAGCTCTGGTGAACTCCATGCCCATGAGGGTTAAGGCAGTGCTGGAAATTAATGGGGACCATACAAAATATTGACACTTTGGGCCCGATTTGGACATTTCCTCTTAGAGGTGTACCCACTTTTGTTGCCAACGGTTTAGACATTAATGGCTGTGTGTTGAGTTATTTTGAGGGGACAGCACATTTACACTGTTATACAGGCTGTGCAATTACTAATTTACATTGTAGCAGAGTGTCATTTCTTCAGTGTTGTCACATGAAAAGATATAAATATATATATATATATATATATATATATATATATATTTATATATATATAGTGAGGTAGCCATGAATGTCCAGTAGTCCAGGTGAATAATCAGAGTATTGCAGTATATAGCAATACCTTTTTTATTGGACAGACATATTCATAGTTTTCATGACGAGCTTTCGAGAGCGGACCTCTCTTTGTCGAGTCAGAGTCAGTATTGATGGAAATACCCTGTGTGCTGCCCTGAGTAGAGGCCAATAAGCCGAGGAACAACACAGACTCTTCCCTCTACGCTAGTGGTTCTCAACCTTTCTGATATGGCTGGTTACCCTCCAGTGCTAATGGAGATCGCCTAGAACATTTTCAATATGGTGGCAAACTATATGTTGCATATTATCTGTAGATACCTTTATCAATAATCTGTATATATTGTTTATGTTTAAAGTGACAGGCTCTCCTAATACCTCTTTGTTCCTGATGTCTCAGGGATTGGCATTGGTCCTAGGACCAGTTCCTGAGAACCACTGCTCCATACGGTTCTGTTAAAGGTGGTGAGAGTGTACAATTGGAGGATAAAGTCAGTAGGATACTTGGATGTATTGGAAGAGGAATTAGCATCAGATAAAGGTCACTATTAATGTCACTACAGACCCCCAGTCAGAAACAGAGAGGTACTAACGTCACTATAGATCCCCAGTCAGATATAGAGAGGTACTAATGTCACTCTATAGACTGCTAGTCAGGAATAGAAAGGTACTAATGTCACTCTATAGATCCCCAGTCAGAAGTAGAGAGGTACTAATGTCACGCTATAGAGCCCCAGTAAGGAATAGAGAGGTACTAATGTCACTCTATAGACTGCAAGTCAGGAATAGAGAGGTACTAATGTCACTCTATAGACTGCTAGTCAGGAATAGAAAGGTACTAATGTCACTCTATAGGTCCCCAGTCAGAAGTAGAGAGGTACTAATGTCACTCTATAGACCCCCAGTCAGGAATAGAGAGGTACTAATGTCACTCTATAGACGCCCAGTCAGGAATAGAGAGCTACTAATGTCACTCTATAGACTCCAGTCAGAAATAGAGAGGTACTAATGTCACTCTATAGATCCCCAGTCAGAAATAGAGAGGTACTAATGTCACTGTATAGATCCCCAGTCAGAAATAGAGAGGTACTAATGTCACTGTATAGATCCCCAGTCAGAAATAGAGAGGTACTAATGTCACTGTATAGATCCCCAGTCAGAAATAGAGAGGTACTAATGTCACTGTATAGATCCCTAGTCAGGAATAGAGAGGTACTAATGTCACTCTATAGATCCCCAGTCAGAAGTAAAGAGGTACTAATGTCACTCTATAGACCCCCAGTCAGAAATAGATAGGTACTAATGTCACTCCAGTCAGAAATAGAGAGGTACTAATGTCACTCTTTAGACCTCCAGTGAGAAGCAGAGAGGTGCTAATGTCACCCTATAGACCCCCAGTCAGGAATAGAGAGGTACTAATGTCACTCTATAGACCCCCACTCAGAAATAGAGAGGTACCAATGTCACTCTATAGACCCCCACTCAGAAATAGAGAGGTACTAATGTCACTCTATAGAAACCCAGTCAGAAATAGAGAGGTACCAATGTCACTCTATAGACCCCCAGTCAGGAATAGAGAGGTACTAATGTCACTCTATAGATCCCCAGTCAGAAATAAAGAGGTACTAATGTCACTGTATAGATCCCCAGTCAGGTATAGAGAGGTACTAATGTCACTCTATAGATCCCCAGTCAGGAATAGAGAGGTACTAATGTCACTCTATAGACCCCCAGTCAGAAATAGAGAGGTACTAATGTCACTCTATAGATCCCCAGTCAGGAATAGAGAGGTACTAATGTCGCTCTATAGACCCCCAGTCAGGAATAGAGAGGTACTAATGTCACTCTATAGACGCCCAGTCAGGAATAGAGAGCTACTAATGTCACTCTATAGACTCCAGTCAGAAATAGAGAGGTACTAATGTCACTCTATAGATCCCCAGTCAGAAATAGAGAGGTACTAATGTCACTGTATAGATCCCCAGTCAGAAATAGAGAGGTACTAATGTCACTGTATAGATCCCTAGTCAGGAATAGAGAGGTACTAATGTCACTCTATAGATCCCCAGTCAGGAATAGAGAGCTACTAATGTCACTCTATAGATCCCCAGTCAGAAATAGAGAGGTACTAATGTCACTCTATAGAACCCCAGTCAGGAATAGAGAGGTACTAATGTCACTCTATAGACCCCAGTCAGAAATAGAGAGGTACTAATATCACTCTATAGACCTCCAGTCCGAAATAGAGATGTACTAATGTCACTCTATAGACCTCCAGTCAGAAATAGAGAGGTACTAATGTCACTCTATAGACCTCCAGTCAGAAATAGAGAGGTACTAATGTCACTCTATAGATCCCCAGTCAGAAATAGAGAGGTACTAATATCACTCTATAGACCTCCAGTCAGAAATAGAGAGGTACTAATGTCACTCTATAGAACCCCAGTCAGAAATAGAGAGGTACTAATGTCACTCTATAGACCCCCAGTTAGGAATAGAGAGGTACTAATGTCCCTCTATAGACCCCCAGTCAGGAATAGAGAGGTACTAATGTCACTCTATAGACCCCCAGTCAGTAATATAGAGGTACTAATATCACTCTATAGACACCCAGTCAGAAATAGAGAGGTACTAATGTCACACTATAGACCCCAGTCTGAAATAGAGAGGTACTAATGTCACTCTATAGACACCCAGTCAGAAATAGAGAGGTACTAATGTCACACTATAGACCCCAGTCTGAAATAGAGAGGTACTAATGTCACTCTATAGACACCCAGTCAGAAATAGAGAGGTACTAATGTCACACTATAGACCCCTAGTCAGAAATAGAGAGGTTCTATGTCCCTCTATCCCCTTCTGGATCGCTACCTTGTCGTGTTGAAGAGGTTTGTTTGCTTCAATGAAGCTGTGAGCTATAGTATGTAGGGTCACCCAAGATGGGCAGGTCATAGCAGAGAGGTCAGACAAATGGCTATCCACTGGAGATGGAACTGGCAATCCACTCCAGTATCTTTGCCAAGAAAACCTTATGGATAAGCACAACTTGAAACAAGATGCTCCTGGCATGCGACAGTCCATAGGGTCACGGAGAGTTAGAAATTATTGAATGACTAAACAACAATGTCATTCTATAGACCCCCTGTCAGAAATAGCGAGGTACTAATGTCACTTAATTGGCCCCTAATCAGAAACAGAGAGTTACTAATGTCACTCTATACACCCCTAGTCCGAAATAGAGAGGTACTAATGTCACTCTATAGATCCCTAGTCAGAAATAGAGAGGTAATAATATCACTCTATAGATCCCTAGTCAGAATGGTACTTGTTCAGACATCCTTAAGGCTTACTGTACATTTTTTTTTCTGTAACATATTAGGACAGAGGAAGCAAATACAATCTTACACTGTCTATGTTACCGTGTCCCTTTAAATTATATACATCATTCAGTTTCATAATGTTCTACACATTGAATATTTTATTATGTAGATTCCTTATATAATATATAATGTATAATTTTTCCATTAGCACAACAACCCCATTTTTAGTGAAGTTCTTTTTTATTGTGGATATCGGACCACCTGGAAATCTGAATGCCAGCTCCTTGAGGGTGACATACATTTTTTTTAGAGTATCACACCAGCTATTTATCTTTAATTCTACCAAAAAGCTCATAGTACTTCTAATGTACATTTCATGAACTGTACCAAGTATTGTACAAGCAGATTCGTGTATCCACCATGTTGTGTATCCTTTCACATTTTCCCAAGCTACAAGGCTTGGGTGACCCTAGTCTCCCCAATTAATTACAGAACTAGGGCAAATCCACAATTTCAGCAAGCAAAGAGTTAATTTTATTTTTAAAAGAAGGAATTTTTTGCTTCTTATTCTTTGTGATTTCCCAATAATTAGTTCTAAGAGCAGTCATGGCCCCAGCATGTTATTAATGTTTATAGCCAGATTTTACAAGGCTTCATGCAAGTTTCTACTGAGTCACAACATAGTCTATGGGGAAGTCATTGTATTTATATACATTCATTCGTGCAGTTATTTGGCAGTTTCATCACAAATCCACAAGACGCCAATAAAACCAACTCTGGTCTCCACCTTTCTACTTAATTACTCACAAAAGTAAAACTAAATTGCATTTTACTGAAAGTCTTAAATAAAGGCTTTGGGGTTATCCCAACTGTCCTCAGCATTTAGGATCTCTCTTAGAATTTACTGGTGTTTATATAAAGTATCATGTATGAATAAAGGGAGATTAAACATTTTAATGTGTTGAGTAGTTAGATCTTCAGTTCCGCCTTAAGTTTAGAAGCTTTTAATCAAGTTACTGTAATCAGGAAACTGCTAATTTACCCTTTTATATGCTATAAAAAGTCTTTAATTACAAATGTTGGGCCCTGTTGAAATAAAACACATAGACTGAGCCCCACTCTACACATATTCACTTATTTTTTTAATCTTTTATTTCCACCGTAATATTTAAAGGGAATTTACCAATCAAATATCTTCGTTCATTAAATGAGTAATATTTTAGTATTGAAAGACAACATTACAATGCTCTCATTTTACACCGCTTCCCTTACCTTGTTTCATTTAATTCTACCCCCATCATTAAATCAAGTATCTGATGCCAATTTTTGACCCAACATTAGCTATCTCACTTTGTGCCCTCATCATTTCTTTGCAATCTCCTCCTCATTACTTCTCAATGTTGAATCCCACGCAATCTCCATTAGCAATGGAGGGAATCCCACTCCTTACCCCAGTATAATTAAGTACATGCTCCCAATCCCTTTATTTCTACGGTTTGAAGTTCAGTTAGAAATGTATATTCTAAGCATCACTATCTCATTAGGACTATGTCTCCAGATTTTATGAAGCCACAGGACATATGCCAGCTTTTGGGCGCAGGGAGAATGCAATGGAAGATAAGTATGTCCAAAGTTGGGTAAGGGTTGCATTGTCCTAATCATACACACAAAACATGGCTTCTTAAAATGAACATATTCCTAACAACAAAACGAATAGGCCTAGTGTTTAGAATTTTGCTTGATCCCAAGCACATGGGGACTTAAATGTGAGCTAACCCTTAGCGCCCCTTCTGGATTGCTACCTTGTTGTGATGAATGGACTTGTGTACTTCGATGAATCTGTGAGTTCTACCATGTAGGGTCACCCAACATGTGCCGGTCATAGCACTTGTCAGACAATTTGCGGTACCCTGGAGAAAAAACTGGCAACCAAATACAGTATCTTTGCCAAGAAAACCGTGTGGATATGCAAAACCAACCACAAGATATGTCTGACGTGGTGTGATCCATAGGGTCACAGAGAGTAGGACACAACTGAATGGCCAAATAACACAACCCTTAGGTAAAGAAATTAAATGGGATAAAAAGCTGCAATTTAAGAGGAAATAGTGGAATTGATGGACCTTGCAGTATCTTCTTGACAGCTTGATAGAGCTTTCATATTTACATAGTTAAATAGTAATTGAGGTTGAAAAAAGTTTAGTCCATCAAGTTCAACCTTATTAGATCACCTCTGACCTTTGTAATATGTGGATTAATTGTTAATTAATTGTTTATTGATCCAGATGAAGGCAAACAGAAAAAAAAAAAAAAAACTTTGCCAATTGTCTTAAAAGGGGAAATAAATAAACTAATTCCTAAGCCCAGATACTGACGATTGGATTCCTCCCTGGATCAATACCCCTCTAATTGACCAGGATAACTCACATGAATGCTCACATATATCCAATCCCTTTTAAAGTTATCTATCGAATCCGCTGTCACCACCTCCTTTGGTAGGGAATTTCACAGATTAACCACCCTTACTGTGAATAAGCCTTTTCTTTTTTTAAGGTTAAATCTTTTTACTTCTAACCTCAAAGGATGTCCTCTTGTCAGTTGAAAACCTCTGGGCACAAAAAGCTCACTTGACAAAGCCTTGTATTGACCCTGGATGTATTTATATAAGGTAATTATACCCCCTCTTAGATGCTTTTTTTTTAAAATAATAAGTTTATTTTGGATAGTCTTTCTTCATAACGTAGCCCCTCTATTCCCCTTATTAGTTTTGTTGCCCTTCTCTGTACGTTTTCCAACTCTAAAATGTCCTTTTTATGAAGTGGTGCCCAAAATTGTACTCCATATTCCAAATGAGGGCGTACTAGAGATTTGTATAGTAGCAGAATTATATTTGCTTCCCTTGCTTCTATACCCTTCTTAATAGATGCTAATATTTTACTTGCCTTTTCAGCTGCTGCTTGGCATTGAGCACTGCTACCTAGGTGGTTGTCCACAAGCACTCCCAAATCCTTTTCAATATGTGATACCCCTAGATTTGCTCCATTAAGATTATAAATGTCATGTATATTTTTCCTTCCTCATCTGCCATTTAAATGACCATTTCTCTTATTTCTGCAAATCCCTTTGGAGGAAAATACATCATATTCTGATTGAATTATCTCCTTGCATAACTTGGTGTCATCAGCAAAAATTGAGACACTACTTTCCAGTTCTACTTCTAAGTCATTAATAAATATGTTAAAAAGGAGAGGACCTAATACTGAACCTAGAGGAACCCCACTTACCATATTAGTCCAATCAGAATACGTTTCATTTACAACAACCCTTTGCTTCCTGTCTTTTAGCCAGCTATCAATCCATGAGCAGATATTTACTGCAATTCCTGTATCCCTTAGTTTGCTCTATAGTCTTCCATGTGGCACTGTATCAAAAGCCTTTGCAAAATCCAAAAAGACTACATCCACTGAGTTGCCTTGATCCAGGTTCCTACTAACCTCCTCATAGAAACTAATTAGATTTGTTTGACATGACCTATCCCTCATAAATCCATGTTGGCTCCTACTTATAATCTTATTCAAATAGACATATTCTTGTATATTATCCCTTATTAGCCTTTCTAAAAGCTTCCCCACTACAGAAGTGAGGCTCACTGGTCTATAATTGCCCAGATTTGCATTGATATGGTAGAGTAACCATTTTATATATATAAACTCTTTGGAGAAAGGACATCCCATATGTTGCTCCAAGTTGCATGTTGCATTAGGGTTTACTTACTAATTTTTAGTTTAGTATATAGAGCTACAGAAAATGCTGGTGTTTTATAAATAAAAAATAATAACTTAAGTAACAAACATAAAAAGACCATATTACTGTTGCCCCACTTTTTATATAATCTTGCGTAGAACTAGAATTGATAATGCAACTTTTTCAGAAAACAATAAATGTGTCTTACATTTATTAACTAAAATTGTGCAATTATTCTTTACTGTTGGTAGCCATTGATTTAAGTGAACTGCTTAAATAATCTGCTTTCTCTGCACTGTAAGGATTGCAGATGAGTTTCCATAAGTCCTATTGAAACAATGGCAATTATGAATGGAAATGGCCACATGTGTTTGAGAATCCATTAAAGTGCCTGTGGAGTGTTTTGTTATAAAATGTTTATTAAAATAGTAAATAAAAAATGTCAGTACTAATTAATTTGTAAGGCATCTTGGTATCTTATGAGATTAATTGGGGGAAAATTAGGGGTTAAATCAGAAGTGTTATATAGGTCCAAGTCAGATCAAAGTCCCAGAACACAGAGGTCAGGAGAACTGGGAATCCATGGGCCAAAAGCAGAATATTTTAATTATATTTTTCCAAGAACCAGATCTAGTCTAAAACAATTCTAAAAAGAGGAAAAGAGGCAACCATTGCAACTAGAAATGTCAGTTATACTCCTGGTGGGAAATGACACGTGATCACTATGAACAGAGTTGAAAAGGAAAGGCCCATGCTCAGATAATCTGATGAGGAAGGGACATGGGAATTATTATGTCAGATGATGTAAATGGGGGCAAAACCAGCAAAGGCCAGTGAGATACTTGGACGAATTAGAAGATGAATTAGCAGCAGATAATTGTGGTACAAATGTCACTCAATAGACCCAAGACAGAAATGGAGAGGTACTAATGTCACTATATAGAGCCAAGACAGAAATAGAGAGGTACTAATGTCACTCTATAGACCCAAGATAGAAATGGAGAGGTACTAATGTCACTATATAGACCCAAGACAGAAATAGAGAGTTACTAATGTCACTCTATAGACCCAAGACAGAAATAGAGAGGTACTAATGTCACTCTATAGACCCAAGACAGAAATAGAGAGGTACTAATGTCACTCTATAGACCCAAGACAGAAATAGAGAGGTACTAATGTCACTCTATAGACCCAAGATAGAAATGGAGAGGTACTAATGTCACTCTATAGACCCAAGACAGAAATAGAGAGGTACTAATGTCACTCTATAGACCCAAGATAGAAATAGAGAGGTACTAATGTCACTCTATAGACCCAAGATAGAAATGGAGAGGTACTAATGTCACTCTATAGACCCAAGACAGAAATAGAGAGGTACTAATGTCACTATATAGACCCAAGACAGAAATAGAGAGTTACTAATGTCACTCTATAGACCCAAGACAGAAATAGAGAGGTACTAATGTCACTCTATAGACCCAAGACAGAAATAGAGAGGTACTAATGTCACTCTATAGACCCAAGACAGAAATAGAGAGGTACTAATGTCACTCTATAGACCCAAGACAGAAATAGAGAGGTTCTAATGTCACTCTATAGACCCAAGATAGAAATGGAGAGGTACTAATGTCACTATATAGACCCAAGACAGAAATAGAGAGGTACTAATGTCACTCTATAGACCCAAGACAGAAATAGAGAGGTACTAATGTCACTCTATAGACCCAAGACAGAAATAGAGAGGTACTAATGTCACTCTATAGACCCAAGACAGAAATAAAGAGGTACTAATGTCACTCAATAGACCCAAGATAGTAATAGAACGGTACTAATGTCACTCTATAGACCCAAGACAGAAATAGAGAGGTACTAATGTCCCTCAATAGACCCAAGACAGAAATAGAGAGGTACTAATGTCCCTCTATAGACCCAAGACAGAAATAGAGAGGTACTAATGTCACTCAATAGACCCAAGACCGAAATAGAGAGGTACTAATGTCACTCTAGAGACCCAAGACAGAAATAGAGAGGTACTAATGTCCCTCTATAGACCCAAGACAGAAATAGAGAGGTACTAATGTCACTCTATAGACCCAAGACAGAAATAGAGAGGTACTAATGTCACTCTATAGACCCAAGACAGAAATAGAGAGGTACTAATGTCACTCTATAGACCCAAGATAGAAATGGAGAGGTACTAATGTCACTATATAGACCCAAGACAGAAATAGAGAGGTACTAATGTCACTCTATAGACCCAAGACAGAAATAGAGAGGTACTAATGTCACTCTACAGACCCAAGACAGAAATAGAGAGGTACTAATGTCACTCAATAGACCCAAGATAGTAATAGAACGGTACTAATGTCACTCTATAGACCCAAGACAGAAATAGAGAGGTACTAATGTCCCTCAATAGACCCAAGACAGAAATAGAGAGGTACTAATGTCCCTCTATAGACCCAAGACAGAAATAGAGAGGTACTAATGTCACTCAATAGACCCAAGACCGAAATAGAGAGGTACTAATGTCACTCTAGAGACCCAAGACAGAAATAGAGAGGTACTAATGTCCCTCTATAGACCCAAGACAGAAATAAAGAGGTACTAATGTCACTCAATAGACCCAAAACAGAAATAGAGAGGTACTAATGTCACTCAATAGACCGCAGTCAGGAATAGAGAGGTACTAATGTCCCTCTATAGACCCAAGACAGAAATAGAGAGGTACTAATGTCACTCAATAGACCCAAGACCGAAATAGAGAGGTACTAATGTCACTCTAGAGACCCAAGACAGAAATAGAGAGGTACTAATGTCACTCAATAGACCCAAAACAGAAATAGAGAGGTACTAATGTCACTCAATAGACCGCAGTCAGGAATAGAGAGGTACTAATGTCACTCTATAGACCCCCAGTCAGGAATAGAGAGGTACTAATGTCACTCTATAGACCCCCAGTCAGGAATAGAGTGGTACTAATGTCACTCTATAGACCCCCAGTCAGAAATAGAGAGGTACTAATGTCACTCTATATACCCCCAATCAGATATAGAGAGGTACTAATGTCACTCTATAGACCCCCAATCAGATATAGAGAGGTACTAATGTCACTCTATATACCCCCAGTCAGATATAGAGAGGTACTAATGTCACCCCCCTAGATACAGTCAGAGGGAGGGAATAGAGAGAGGGAAGGAGGCAGAGTGAGAGAGAGAAAGAGAGGGAGAGAGAGAGAGAGGTAAGGAGAGAGAGAAAGACAGGAGAGAGGGGGGGGGGAGACAGAGGGCATCCAGAGCACAGAGAGAGGTCACAGGGATAGGTGGCACAGAGAGAGAGAGGACATAGAGAGAGAGCGCACACACAAAAAAAGGGTGCAGAGAGAGAGAGGGTGCACAGAGAGAGACACATCGCAGTGAGAGACAGCTCAGAGAGAGACAGAGGGTGCACAGAGAGAGGGAGAGGGCACACAGAATGAGGTAGAGGGCACAAAGAGAGACAGCACAAAGAGAGACAAAACAATTGAACATAACATAATACTGCCATTTATGATGGACAAGTTACTACTATATAAATAGTCTACAGATCAGAAGTATTTTTTTTTCTCGAGAGCCAATTAGACATAGCACCGTTGCGCTTATGGATCAGTTAGTGCTGCCAGCTTAATTTTACAAGGTTGGGAATCTCTAAAAATAATATTATTGCTGCCAATTCATTAGCTTTTTTGCAAGATATTGATTTTTGTTACAACTTGTTTATTTCCAATTAAAAAGGGTCGAGCATGAATTTCCACTTACAAGTACACGTTTTTGTTGTGGAGTACTGAGATAACACCCAGTTACCGCAGACATAATGGGTGTCCATCAATTTAGAAAACAAGAGTCGTGTTAAAAGAAAGTTGGCACAGTCAAGATGATTCCATTTAAACGGTGACACCCAACCGGTAATATAAAGGGCACCAGACATCTGTGACCAGATCCATCTGTGGGCATCTTACTTGAGCATTGCATTCTTTCTTTCTCTGCTTTTTGCAAACATGAGCACTAGACATGGATCCCACAAGGGGCAAGTGAGCTCTGGCCAAGGGAGCTCTGGTATCAGTCATGGGTCTTCTAGTGTGAGGGTGTCATCAGGCTTCCATGGTGGCAGCGGTGGGAGTGTAGGAGGTGGTGGAGGTTATTCAAGAAGTGTAAGATATGGTGGAAATTTGAACACTGGATTCGGTGGTGGCTCTGGATTTAGTTGTGGTTCTGGCTATGGTGGTGGTGCTGGCTATGGTGGTGGTGCTGGCTATGGTGGAGGTGCTGGCTTTGGTGGTGGTGCTGGCTTTGGTGGTGGTGCTGGCTTTGGTGGTGGTGCTGGAGGTGGTGCAGGATTTGGTGGTGGTGCCAATTTCGGTTATATTGAATCTGGTGGTGGCCATGGAGGTGGCTTTGGTTTTGGAGATGGGCTGCTCTCCGGCAATGAGAAGATGACCATGCAGAACCTGAATGACCGCCTGGCCTCGTACCTGAATAAGGTGCGATCCTTGGAAGAGGAGAATAGCGAACTGGAGAAGAAGATACGCCACTGGTACGAGACACATGGTCCCAGCCCGGCCCAAGACTACGACCACTACTACAAAACTATTGAGGATTTCCAGAAAAAGGTGAGATAACAACTGAGTGTAAGGACTGTTCATTGTTGCTTCAAGCTGTGATGTAGGCTTCCATGTTCCACTTTGCACAGGTTTTCAATCCACCACCATGACAACATTAATGTGGGCACTGCCCCTGTTTAAGGAATAGTTTTATGAACACTTGTGTAAATATCCACAGGGACAGGCAGTTCCTAAATCTCTGATGCCACTGATATGGTATGAAACTCTATGCAAAGTGAGACATGGCATCAAAACGTGGCATAGAAAATGCTTCAATTAAAAATAATTACAATTGATTGTTATTAATGTGGACAGGCCTTCATACTTATCACCCCTCACTGTGAAAGATAATTAATTGCATGAAATAAGTTAATTAGGACAGAGGGATTTTTTTAATATAAAATATCTAACTTTTCATCACAATTACCTAACACTTCCACTCTATTTTTTTTAAATTTAGAACTGGTTGCAGTTGAATGAAGTTATATGTGCAGCTTCATATATTAGTTTATAATTCTGGGGACAAAACTATAAAGAACTATAAAGAATCTCTAGTCAAGTGAATATCAATGTAATCTAATACCTGTACTGTGTGACATTTATACTCATCCTCTTACTCTAATTGCCTCGGGGCAAACCAAAAATATACAGCCTTATTAAATTGCAATTCGGTCAATTGAATAGGGCTCTATATAAGCACAGAGCATATTTGTTTTACAGACGTTTTTAGTTAGTGAACTTCTATCCAAAATCAAGGTCTTCACTAATACACTTTGACAATATGGCTTCATAGAATAATGTAGGAATGGAATTATAAACTCCCATGTTGCCGTACGTCTATTCTATTGTGTAGGTTCAATGGAATAGCATAGAAAAAAACATTAAATCCCCTTAAACCCTTTAATAAAATAACATAGTAACAAAAGTAACTCACCTTGTACCCTTCAATAGAATAACATAGTAATATAATTAATTAACCTTTTACCCTGAATAGAATAGCATAGTAATATACTCAACTCCCCTTGTACCCTCAAAGAATAATATTTGTTGTTGTTCAGTCCTTCAGTCATGTCTGAATCTCAGTGACCATATGGATGCAGCACAGCAGGCACATTATGTGTCTGGTTGTGCTTATCCGTAAGGTTTTCTTGGCAAAGATACGGCAGTGGGTTGCCAGTTCCTTCTCCAGGGGCCAACAATTTGTCTGACCTCTCTACAATGACCTGCCCATCTTGAGTGACCATACATGGTATAGCTCACAGCTTCATTGAAGTACATAAGCCACTTCACCATGACAAGATAGCGATCCAGAATGGGAGAATAATATGGTTAACAGCATTAACTCCCCTTGTACCCTCAATAGAATAACATAGTAACAGAACTATCTAATGCCCTTCAATCTATGCCCTCTTATACAAACACCATTTATTATACTGTGTATTTTACCCCCTACTCTTCTGTGCTAAAAGCTAAGGTTCTATGAGAGGGTGGTAAATGTTGGTAAATGGCTAGTATAGTGTGTGTTAGATACTAATCCCTATAAAATCCCTTTGAAGTACAAAGTTTTGGACAAGAGAGGGCAGCACCTCTCTGTAATATATTTATTTGACACATCAGTTTTGTTTCAACCCACCGTAATTAACTTTACTGTTTTGATTGCCCACTCCAATTGCATGCCCACTAATATTGCGTGCCCACTCCAATCGCAATGTGTACAAGCAGGACGAAACAGTGTGTCCCAAACCTGAGTTCTAAAGACTGCCTGTGACTACCATACATTTGCGGGGATCCATATTTGAAATGGATAGAGGCACTAAGATGATACCCTTTGAATACTATTTGCATATCATTACCCAGAATCCTTAGCTGAAATGTTAGCACTGATTACTGAGTGTTTGAGAACATGTCTGTTGACAGGTTTGGGACATTTAAATATGTGTAGGATGACTTTACATTTGTAGCTGCATGTACATTGGAGGGGATGTCAATCACGCTAAAAAAAGATCTGGGTCTTTCAATGGAACTGAATGGAGATTTTATATCTATCTAATCAATACAGAACAAAGCAGTGTCTGCCCCAATTAATGCTTAATATAGTTAATATAGTATAGGCTCTGCTTGTTTTTTGTTTAAATGTTTAACTCATTATCAAAAAAAATGTCTATAACAAAGTGGTTAATTAACAAAAACGTCATATCAAGAACCTTAAAGGATTAAGGTGGGTTGGTTTTTAGTACTGCAATACCAGCTAAGGCTATATTCTAAACATCTGGAGAGATTACAATAGTCATTTGCATATTACTACCCAGAATCCTTAGCAAATCAAGCTCCTTAGCTACAAGAAATCAAGTTAAATGGCTACTGTAATTGAGCATTTTCAAGTTATATTTATATTCCTTTCAGATTGCAAATGCCACGACTGATAATGCCCGCGTAGTCCTGCAGATTGATAATGCCAGGCTGGCATCCGATGACTTCAGAATGAAGTGAGTACTCTTCGCATGGTGCTTTGTGGTGGTTACCTAAATGAGTAATGGTCTTGTCTCTTAGGTTAAAAGTAAGCTGATACCACAGGTAGGCATTCATTATATTGATGTGTTTTTATATTGATGTGTTTGTTTTCCACTTTAAAGGTTTGTTTAGTATAACATTTCTGATACAAATCACAAAAAAAGTAGTCCTGTCTTATTTCAGTGCCAATTTTATTAAGGATACTATTGGAAATTATACAAAACTGAA
Organism: Discoglossus pictus; assembly: GCA_027410445.1. NCBI lineage: Eukaryota > Metazoa > Chordata > Amphibia > Anura > Alytidae > Discoglossus > Discoglossus pictus. The sequence goes on from CM050174.1 coordinate 35,700,762, forward strand.
CTGCTGGCTCATATAGATGCATAAAGTAGTATCTAAACATACTTTCCTACTGACAATACTTATTTAATGTGCAGGTTCGAAAACGAGTTGATGCTGCGCCAATCTGTTGAGTCTGATATTAATGGGCTCAGGAGGGTCCTGGATGATCTGACCATCACCAGATCTGACCTGGAATCTCAGCTTGAGGCACTGAAAGAAGAGTTGGCAGCTCTGAAGAAGAACCATGAGGAGGTAAGGAGGAGTCTCCAAATCTTACTTCGATCCTCATGATAGATGGAAAAATGTCTTGTTGTTCAGTCCTTCAGTCATGTCCGACTCTTGGTGACCATATGGACGCAGCACGCCAGGCACATCTATCTGTGTTTCTAGTTGTGCTTATCCATATAGTTATCTTGGCAAAGAAACTGGAGTGTATTTGTCTGACCTCTCTGTTACAACCTGCCCATCTTGGGTGACCCTACCTAGTTTAGCTCACAGCTTCACTGAATACACAAGCTCCTTCACCATGACAAAGTAGCAATCCAGAAGGAGATCTTGGAGTTACCCACCTCTAAAAAATAAAGAATTAAGGATGGGTGTTTTGGAAACTGATATAAAGTACCATCCATACAAAACAAAGTTTAAATTATTTTAATAGCATAAAGACAACCTGAACAGCCCACTTGGATATGTAAGTTATCTAAATAATTACAATTTTTTTTTTATTAGTGCAAACTACTTCATTAGTTAACCACTAGGAGGTGCTGCATTCTAATATATTTTGGTCTTCTCTGAGATGCTACATTAATAGTTTTTGAGAACATTTACCATATTAATAAACTGACACAGAAGAAATCAGTTTAATGCAAATACAGTAATACTAGACTCTATTTTATTTTTAATTTAACATTTTTCCAAACACATTCTGCTAAAAGCAATGCAGCGGTAAAAGCTAGCAGGATACTTGGATGTATTGGAAGAGATAATATGCTGAATATACCACAATGTTATTTTTTATTTAGTAAAACAGATGAAGTAAGTGGCTTGGGAATTATTATTTTCAAAAATAATAGGCAAACAATGCAATAAAGCTGCAGGAATAGCATGTATAGTTTTGGTTGTATTGGAAGACTCCCAGTCAGGAATAGAGAGGTACTAATGTCACTCTATAGACCCCCAGTCAGGAATAGAGAGCTACTAATGTCACTCTATAGACCCCCATTCAGGTATAGAGAGATACTAATGTCACTCTATAGACCCCCAGTCAGGAATAGAAAGGTACTAATGTCACTCTATATACCCCCATTCAGGTATAGAGAGATACTAATGTCACTCTATAGACCCCCAGTCAGGAATAGAGAGGTACTAATGTCACTCTATAGACCCCCAGTCAGGAATAGAGAGGTACTAATGTCACTCTATAGATTCCCAGTCAGAAATAGAGAGGTGCTAATGTCACTCTATAGACCCCCTTCAGAAATAGAGAGGTACTAATGTCACTCTATAGACCTCCAGTCAGGAATAGAGAGGTACTAATGTCACTCTATAGACCCCTAGACAGAAATAGGGAGGTACTAATGTCACTCTATAGACCCCCAGTCAGGAATAGAGAGGTACTAATGTCACTCTATAGATTCCCAGTCAGAAATAGAGAGGTGCTAATGTCACTCTATAGACCCCCTTCAGAAATAGAGAGGTACTAATGTCACTCTATAGACCTCCAGTCAGGAATAGAGAGGTACTAATGTCACTCTATAGACCCCCAGTCAGGAATAGAGAGGTACTAATGTCACTCTATAGACCCACAGTCAGGAATAGAGAGGTACTAATGTCACTGTATAGACCCCCCAGTCAGAAATAGAGAGGTACTAATGTCACTCTATAGACCCCTGTTAGAAATAGAGAGGAACTAATGTCACTCTATAGACCCCTGTTGGAAATAGAGAGGTACTAATGTCACTCTATAGACCACCAGTCAGGAATAGAGAGGTACTAATGTCACTCTATAGACCACCAGTCAGGAATAGAGAGGTACTAATGTCACTCTATAGACCCCTAGACAGGAATAGAGAGGTACTAATGTCACTCTATAGACCCCTAGACAGGAATAGAGAGGTACTAATGTCACTCTATAGACCCCCAGTCAGTAATAGAGAGGTACTAATGTCACTCTATATACCCCCATTCAGGTATAGAGAGGTACTAATGTCACTCTATAGACCCCCATTCAGGAATAGAGAGGAACTAATGTCACTCTATAGACCCCCAGTCAGAAAAAGAGAGGTACTAATGTCACTCTATAGACCCCCAGACAGAAATAGAGAGGTACTAATGTCACTTTATAGACCCGCAGTCAGAAATAGAGAGGTACTAATGTCACTTTATAGACCCGCAGTCAGAAATAGAGAGGTACTAATGTCACTCTATAGACCCCCGTCAGAAATAGAGAGGTACTAATGTCACTATATAGACCCCTAAACAGGAATAGAGAGGTACTAATGTCACTCTATAGACCCCTAGACAGGAATAGAGAGGTACTAATGTCACTCTATAGACCCCTAGCCAGAAATAGAGAGGTACTAATGTCACTCTATAGACCCCTAGCCAGAAATAGAGAGGTACTAATGTCACTCTATAGACCCCTAAACAGGAATAGAGAGGTACTAATGTCACTCTATAGACCCCCAGTCAGAAATAGAGAGGTACTAATGTCACTCTATAGACACACAGTCAGAAATAGAGAGGTACTAATGTCACTCTATAGACCCCTAGACAGGAATAGAGAGGTACTAATGTCACTCTATAGACCCCTAGACAGGAATAGAGAGGTACTAATGTCACTCTATAGACCCCTAGACAGGAATAGAGAGGTACTAATGTCACTCTATAGACCTCTAGTCAAACTTTACCTAGATTATGAGGCTGGATCTTCAAAAGGATATTAATACATTTGGGCCTAAACATTGAAGCCTCTGTGAATCTGAGGCCTACACTAGGAGGCACTTCTCTCGGGGTCTGTACAACAATGTCAAATTTTGAAGAATATGAGACGGTTTTAAACACCTGAGTATCATTTTTGTGTCCTCTACACAGGAAATGAAGGTGCTGAGAAGCCAAATTATGGGCACGGTCAGCGTAGACTTGAAATCTGCCCCAGGCATCGATCTCCAGAAGATCCTGGCCGACCTCAGGAGTGAATATGAATTACTGATGGAAAAGAACCAAAAGGACATCGAAAGCTGGTACAAAGGGCAAGTAAGTGGATGTAATTTTAATTATCATCACATATAATCCATGAACAAGCACTGAATATTTAGTTCCTCCAAACACATTTTTGTTGTCAATTATCTGGAACATTTAAAATAGTTTTGAAAATTAAATATTTTTGGGTAACGTGTACTCTACAAACGACTAATTTGATAAGTGGCGGCTGTCTATATGCACGTACTCTTAAATTCAAAAATATACTTCTTTAATTTAATTTAAAATATACTATTATAAAGAGTTATACTTAAAACTGCCAACATATTTTAGAACGTAAAAAAAAAAATAATACAGCCTCAAATGTATTAATTTTTATATGCTGCAGTGGAATCTACCATACTGTATTCTGCTGATCAACTTGCTGAAGTAGGAGGATGCTTTGTATGCAGAGGACATTTCTGCCTGCACAATGGGAATGCGGCATCTACATCTACCAGTGCTTCCAATAGGTTTAATGACAAGTTCTTTAGTCCTGAGAAATAATCAGAAATAAAATGGAGCCCTGCTGCAAAAATGTGTTGCATATATAATTTGTGTTTAATTATTTAAAATTCTGAATAGAAAAAATGTGATGTGTTTTTTAAAAAAAAGAGTTAACAAAAATAGTAGATTTCAGTCTTGGTGGTGGTGGAGGAATAATACATTGTCAATATCTTTTTTTCAGACGGATGAACTACACAAAAATGTGTCGAGCAGTGTTCATGAGGTGAACACCAGTAAGACTGAGATTATAGAATTAAGACGTTCTGTCCAGGGCCTTGAAATCGATCTACAGGCGCAACTCAGTATGGTACATAGTCTCCTCTTTTGTTTTTCTTATCTTATGCATGATATAGTGTGGCGTGACTAGAGAAGGGTTGGATAAATATTGGTAGGATCTAAAATTATGTAAAATTATACTTAAAGAGCCACTGTAGTGGTCATACAATAAGATTTAATCATTCATGGTATGGGTGATGGTACATTTGGTACTATTCATGGTATGGGTGATGGTACATTTGGTACTATTCATGGTATGGGTGATGGTACATTTGGTACCATTCATGTTATGGGTGATGGTACACTTGGTACCACTCATGGTATGGGTGATGGTATATGTGGTACCATTCATGGTATGGGTGATGGTACATTTGGTACCATTCATGGTATGGGTGATGGTATATGTGGTACCATTCATGGTATGGGTGATGGAACATTAGGTACCATTCATGGTATGGGTGATGGTACATTTGGTACCATTCATGGTATGGGTGATGGTATACGTGGTACCATTCATGGTATGGGTGATGGTACATTTGGTACCATTCATGGTATGGCTGATGGTACATTAGGTACTATTCATGGTATGGGTGATGGTACTTGTGGTACCATTCATGGTATGGGTCATGGTACTTTTGGTACCATTCATGGTATGGGTGATGGTACATTTGGTACCATTCATGGTATGGGTGATGGTACATGTGGTACCATTCATGGTATGGCTGATGGTACATGTGGTACCATTCATGGTATGGCTGATGGTACATTTGGTACCATTCATGGTATGGCTGATGGTACATTTGGTACTATTCATGGTATGGGTGATGGTACATTTGGTACTATTCATAGTATGGGTGATGGTACATTTGGTACTATTCATGGTATGGCTGATGGTACATTTGGTACCATTCATGGTATGGGTGATGGTACATTTGGTACTATTCATAGTATGGGTGATGGTACATTTGGTACTATTCATGGTATGGCTGATGGTACATTTGGTACCATTCATGGTATGGGTGATGGTACATTTGGTACCATTCATGGTATGGCTGATGGTACATTTGGTACCATTCATGGTATGGGTGATGGTACATTTGGTACTATTCATAGTATGGGTGATGGTACATTTGGTACTATTCATGGTATGGGTGATGGTACATTTTCCTGCTGATGTGTGGAATAGACTTGTTTATAGGATGGAGTCTGATCCTTATTCAAGTTTTGGATCAAGTCTAAAAATGGTTGGCCCTGAAAATTGAAACATACCCACACTACTCAACCACACTCTTTGTAGCCCTGTTTCTGATCACAAGATAGTTTGTGATATATTGAGTTCTCCTGAATCTTATGAGGCTCAAGTCCATTGTTTGCCCTTTCATTCTAGAAAGCTGCATTGGAGGCATCCCTGGCAGAGACAGAGGGTCGATACTGCATGCAGCTCTCCCAGCTTCAGGGCATGATTCAGAATGTGGAGGCCGAGCTGGCAGATATTCGCTGTGAGATGGAGAACCAGAGCCGCGAGTACAAGATCCTCCTGGACATCAAGAGTCGCCTGGAGCAAGAGATCAGCACCTACCGTAGCCTGCTGGATGGGCAGAATATCCAGTGAGTGACCGTAAAATGTCATCAATTTCCTGAGCTTATTATCACAGACTCCATCAATCTATCTATCTATCCATCCATCCATCCATCCATCCTTCTATCTATCTATCTATCTATATTTTACTATCTTACTGTCTCTGTCTTTCACTTGTCAGATCTGGCCATGTAACTAAATATCTTGTCCTCTTTTCCCACAGAATCCCCAAAGGATCTGGTGATCAGTCTCACTCCTCCTCTGGCTTTTCATCCAGTTCTCAAGGTATGGGACATCCCAAAGGAAGTTTGAGCAAGGATTCAGCGCCACTTGTTAGGAAGTTACAGTCTAAATTTGGCATGTACTCTGGGGGAAGACCAAGACCTTTAGATAAGAAAGAAATGTTGAAGAATAACATAGCAATGGTGTTATTAAGTATTAGGAGCCTCCGATAAAAAGGGAATTGGGGTGCAATACTGTGGTAGGGCGATATGTTTTTTTGAGATCCATGACATTGTTGCATACAATACTGCTCAGCTCATCTAATCATCTCAGGGAGGGGCCCTATTACAATATTCCTTTGTGCCTCTGTCACTGTGTCATCCCACAGACAGGTCTGATGAGGTATTGTTATTTCTTTCTGTTATATTACTTTGCAATCCTATAATGAGGGGATTGACTCAATGAGTAACATGAAGACTTGAATGTCACCTTCATGAAAATGTAAAAATATGAAGCAATTTTTAACTAAACTAAAATATTTTCCAAATAAAGGTTTTGATGGAAGATAAGTGAAAATAGGCTCATCTGCACATCCCTTTGCTTTATCTACTTAAAAAGCTCTACTTTAATTAATCCACAGGCTCTCCTGCTTCTCTGGAAGATATGTCCCTCCTGACCCTCATTAAATCCTTTGATATATTTGCAGGTCTCTCTCATATCCCCCTTCTACCTGCTAATCTATACATATTAATGTCATGGAGTCCTCTCTAATCTATACATATTAATATCATGGAGTCCTCTCTAATCTATACATATTAATGTCACGGAGTCCCCTCTAATCTATACATATTAATGTGATGGGGTCCCCTCTAATCTATATATATTATTGTCATGGAGTCCCCTCTAATCTATACATATTAATGCCATGGAGCCCCCTCTAATCTGTACATATTAATGTCATGGAGTCCTTTCTAATCTATACATATTAATGTCATGGAGTCTCCTATAATCTATACACATTAATGTCATGGAGCCCCCTCTAATCTATACATATTAATGTCATGGAGTCCCCTCTAATCTATACATATTAATGTCATGGAGTCTCCTCTAATCTATACATATTAATGTGATGGAGTCTCCTCTAATCTATACACATTAATGTCATGGAGTCTCCTCTAATCTATACATATTAATGTCATGGAGTCCCCCTAATCTATACATATTAATGTGATGGAGTCTCCTCTAATCTATACATATTAATGTGATGGAGTCTCCTCTAATCTATACATATTAATGTCATGGAGTCCCCTCTAATCTATACATATTAATGTGATGGAGTCTCCTCTAATCTATACACATTAATGTCATGGAGTCTCCTCTAATCTATACATATTAATGTCATGGAGTCCCCCTAATCTATACATATTAATGTGATGGAGTCTCCTCTAATCTATACATATTAATGTCATGGAGTCCCCTCTAGTCTATACATATTAATGCCATGGAGTTCTCTCTAATCTATACATATTAATGTCATGGAGTCCCCTATAATCTATACATATTAATGTCATGGAGTCTCCTCTAATCTATACATATTAATGTCACGGAGTCCCCTCTAATCTATACATATTAATGTGATGGGGTCCCCTCTAATCTATACATATTAATGCCATGGAGCCCCCTCTAATCTGTACATATTAATGTCATGGAGTCCTTTCTAATCTATACATATTAATGTCATGGAGTCTCCTATAATCTATACACATTAATGTCATGGAGCCCCCTCTAATCTATACATATTAATGTCATGGAGTCCCCTCTAATCTATACATATTAATGTCATGGAGTCTCCTCTAATCTATACATATTAATGTGATGGAGTCTCCTCTAATCTATACACATTAATGTCATGGAGTCTCCTCTAATCTATACATATTAATGTCATGGAGTCCCCCTAATCTATACATATTAATGTGATGGAGTCTCCTCTAATCTATACATATTAATGTGATGGAGTCTCCTCTAATCTATACATATTAATGTCATGGAGTCCCCTCTAATCTATACATATTAATGTGATGGAGTCTCCTCTAATCTATACACATTAATGTCATGGAGTCTCCTCTAATCTATACATATTAATGTCATGGAGTCCCCCTAATCTATACATATTAATGTGATGGAGTCTCCTCTAATCTATACATATTAATGTCATGGAGTCCCCTCTAGTCTATACATATTAATGCCATGGAGTTCTCTCTAATCTATACATATTAATGTCATGGAGTCCCCTATAATCTATACATATTAATGTCATGGAGTCCTCTCTAATCTATACATATTAATGTGATGGAGTCTCCTCCAATCTATACACATTGATGTCATGGAGTCCCCTATAATCTATACATACTAATGTCATGGAATCGATTCTAATCTATACATATTAATGTCATGGAGTACTCTCTCATCTATACATATTAATGTAATGGAGTCTCCTCTAATCTATTCATATTAATGTCATGGAGTCCCCTCTAATCTATACATATTAATGTCATGGAGTCGATTCTAATCTATAGATATTAATGTCATGGAGTCCTTTCTAATCTATACATATTAATGTCATGGAGTCCCCTCTAATCTATACATATTATTGTCATGGAGACCCCTCTAATCTATACATATTAATGTCATGGAGTCGATTCTAATCCATTCATATTAATGTCATGGAGTCCCCTATAATCTATACATATTAATATCATGGAGTCCTCTAATCTATACATATTAATGTCATGGAGTCCCCTCTAATCTATACATACTAATGTCATGGAGTCCTTTCTAATCTATACATATTAATGTCATGGAGTCGATTCTAATCCATTCATATTAATGTCATGGAGTCCCCTATAATCTATACATATTAATATCATGGAGTCCTCTAATCTATACATATTCATATCATGGAGTCCCCTATAATCTATACATATTAATATCATGGAGTCCTCTAATCTATACATATTCATATCATGGAGTCCTCTCTAATCTATAGATATTATTGTCATGGAGTCCCCTCTAATCTATACATATTAATGTCATGGAGTCTCCTTAAATTGTGTCCTTAGACCCTGCACCATTTTAATTGCCTACTTTGAATTGTCTCCAATTTATTAATAACCTTTAGGAAATCCAGAACTGGACACAGAATCTCCTTCAGCAAATTATCATAAAAATCATAAAACGTAATCAAGCAAATTATCCAATAAATCCATACACTGATATACTAAATGACACAGAGTGGTAAATGTAATTCAAATATTATTTGTAAAATGGAGGAGCATGTATACAAGTCACCTAGATTGATATGTCATTTTATCTATGCCCTCAAGTCACCTAATCACATAAAACATATAGAAAATGTTTATCAGTCAATTTCTGCTGCCAGAATATTTAACAAGGCTTCTATATCTTTCAGGTGGTTCCTCGTCAAACTACTACACCCGAACACGCATTGAAGATGGTGAAGGGCGTGTTCTGTCATCACATGACCAGCGCCACTCATCAGGATACAGAAAATGAACATCTTAGTGCAACAGTATATATAATCTCGCTATCAGCTTTTCCTTCTCTTTTACTGTTTTTTTGGAATTTATTTCAGAGTGATCTGGTTCTATTGAGACTCAGTAGAGGGTTAACATGCAATATTTACACTAAAACCTAGTGTAAATAATGTCAAATGGTTTAAAATGATTTTTTTTTAAATAATAATTTTGCTGGTCATCTTAATTTGTGTGTATGTTCACCTTTGGCCATTTATATGTCTTTTTAATGGCATTACTGAATCATGATGCCTGTCATTGATCCAGGATGCACCCTCCTCATATATATTGGGGCAGAGACATCATGAAGAGGTGCATGCTGGGAGGAATTTTAGTGTTTATGGCGACTTGTTAATAATCTGTCCCTCGTGCTAAACATATGGCCATCGCTGAACATACGCACACCGATGCAACTGTCCTGCAATAAGCAAAAAACAATAAAATCTTATTTTTTTGAGAATTTTGGCATCTAAATCCACATATTTGCGCTGTGGGTTAAATTTAATCCCTGGTACGATGATTTCTTCATTGCTGTCTGAGAAATTCAGACACATTGCAAAATTCCTGGTGATTGCGTTTTTATTTTTTAAACGGATTAAGATGCCAAAACTGATCTCATTAATCTCTAAACTTGAATTTAAACAAATACATTTTTAATTGAGCTGGTGAAATGTTTTCTTTGGAATGGATCAGATCAGTTGTATATCTCCATTTTGTTTTATTTCTGTCTACAAAAATCCCCTAAAATATACAGGGTTATTTCTTTGCCTTTGTTCCTAAAGATATGGGGCGTTTTAATAAAGCTTGGCAACATGAATTTAAAAAAAAAGTTGTCATATTTCTTGCTCATTACTTTGATATTGACCCTCAAGGTCAGAGATAAGAACTCGACTTCAACATTGTTAGTAAAATTTGCCTCTTAAATTTTCCTGCAAGTCAGTCAAAAAGTCAAGCAGATCAGAGTCAGGAGAGCAGCTATGTTCTCATTCATGGATTTCTGCCTGTACAATGTGGTTTGGAAACATACAGTAAAAGAAATGTAAGCTTGAGGATTTATTAAGCCAATTCATTTAGATAGATATAGATAGAATAGGTAGACATAATGCTTCATTTCGGATCTTATGCATCATCGAAAATAAAATAATCATGCAATAAATACCACACTATGGAGCAGTATGTCTTTCCCAAGAGAGCTTTGACCCACAATTTATATTGTATATAAATACATCCATATATATATATAACAAGTTGGCATACATTATATGTATATCACATATATAGTTGTGAACATGAGAGCTGTTGCTAATGCTTGCGGACTCGCAGGGCCGCAGTTGCTGGCATGGAGTGCCACAGTTGCTGGCATGGCGCTCCTTGCCAGCAACTGCGGACCTCGCAAAATGTACGTAGTTACGAAATGAAAATATACGAGACACGTTACGACCCATTACGACCTCGCAAAAATCGTCTGAAACCCGCGCACATGAAAACATGAAAAACACAATAAATACACACAACAAATACATAAAACGTTTACCTACAGCAAGAGGGAGCATCCAGGACCTCGAAAACTGAAGTTACACCTCAATATAACTCAAAATAAAAGAGTTTAGACACTGAAAAATCCTCTAAGCAAGAGAAAAAATGGCCGCCCAAAAAAACGAAAACGAGTCTACCGCAGTCTAAAGATTGCAAAACACCACCAAACACCCATGGATTTCCTGAAAAAGACGTACAAGGTTCGAAAATAAGGACGCAACCCGCGCAACCCCAAAAACATTACAAACACAATAAATACAAACACATAAAAAGGTTACCCACAGCAAGGGGGGGCACCCAGGACCTCTGCAAGTGAAGTTACACCTCGATTTAAGTACAAATTTAGGAGTTTAGACACCCGAAAATCACCTAAGCGAGAGAAAAAATGGCCACCGAACAAAACGAAAACAAGGCTAAAGGACCCTAAACACGCAAAACACCACCAAATACCCCTGGATTTTCCGAAAAAGTCGTACGACATCCGAAAACAAGGACGCAAAATCAGCCACAGCCGCATACCTCACATTAGGCGCCATTTTAGAACAATAACTTATACAATGCGGAAGTACACAGCTACCCTAACAGATTTGCCTCGCGCATGCACACTATTACACTGCACACATTCATGACGCTTACACTTCAGCTCCACAGCACTGATGCGATTGCCAGCTCTTCAACACAATGCTTCCTGCATATATTACTTGAAAATAGGTAAAGTATATTACTTTATTAATCTATTATTTATTTTATTATCATACACGAAACAGCATTAGCTCACTTACAATTTCATTGCCGTCATTTTTTGACAGGCAATATTCTAGTATATATACAGTATATTCTGTAAAGTATATATAACTGCCTATGCCTTCAACAGTACTAGTGTATAGCTAATAAGTTTACAAGAACACATCCTCATGATAAATTAACAAAGATAATAAGGTGAGGATACTTTGAATACAGAAGAAGCTTCTATCTTCACAGAGGAAACATGGCAGACAAAACTGCCTGTGCATTGGAAAGTTCATTAGTTTACAAGAGCACACCCTCCTTAGAAGTAGCAGATAATTAATACAGAAAAGTAATGCAAAATATTTGTTTATTTATTAATTTCGTGTTCTAAAAACATCAGCCCATTTGTAAAAGTAGTTAATCAAAAGAGCATATAGAAAAATATGGGACCACAGCAATTATTTAAAGAGACAGTAACTCTTCAAACTCTAAGACCTCTTTTGAGGAGTTCAACACAGCGCTCCAGGGTGACAAAATCAGGATTATAACTGAGGGTGGAGGTAGTTACAAGTAAGCATTAACAGGTCATACCTGCGTGGGACTGTTTAATGAATGATCCCATTGTTTGTTTGTGTAGAACCGGTTTCTATTCTCGGTTTAATGCCCCAAAGGTGCAGTCCTGGATGGCTCATCACTAAATCCTTCCAAATTCAGGTAGCACTAAGTAACTTGCTAAGCTGCATTAAAGTTCCCCAGCAGTGCTCCAATATTCAGCATACCACCCTCCCCCTTCTGCTATCTGCAGTTTACTTGCCTACTAAGCTTCTGAAAGGACCAAATATCACAAGCACTATGCAACTGTCCATGCTGCAACACATAAACAAAGCTGTATAGAGTATGCATGCATTTAGAGAAGGTTTGTTATTTATGGACCCATCAAATCCTGAGAGATTCCAAGTTTTTCTCCCTGTAAACTCAATAGTTAGTCTGATTCAGCTGAACTATAGATAACACCTTAGGGGCTCAATTAAATGGCTGCCGTAATAAAAAAAAACAGCAAGGCGCCTTCTGCCTTGAGGGCGTTTTTATATTGCTCCTTCAAAAAACACCTGTAAAAATCATGGACTCACACCCTGGGGGTATTGCAGGAATGTAGCTACCTCTAATGTGCGCTCACAGACGGCATAATGTATACGCGCAGGGTAATACGAGTCTGAAACTCCTTAGCAACCTACTACCTAACATGAACACACTAAACTATCTATTTATAAAACCCCTCACATGGCAGGGAAGAGGTTAAAGCTAATAAAAATGAATGCAGGGGCCAAATGCCCCCAATAAATTCAATGAGCCCTGCTGTCTCCCATGACCCTCTACAAACCTCCCTTCCACATCCCCAGGGTCCCAATGGTTTCTGCATAGTGTCCCTCGTCCGTACAGACCCCAATGGCCCTACAGCTATACCCAATTGGGGTCAATTAAGACCCCTATGCCCCAATCTAATCTACCCCATGGAGGTCATTATGGACCCCCTTTGGGCCTTTACTTATCTCCATGGTGGTTCCTATGGACCCCATAGCACCTAATATTAATAACCTTGTACCCTAAGTTATAAATATAGCAGTCTCTATGCCTATGTCCCTATTCCCTACGTACTGCTATACCCAATTGGGGTCATTGTAGGCCCCATGCCCAAATATAATATACCCCATAGGGGTCCTTATTGGGTCCTGATATTAACCAACCTGGTACCCTAAGTTATAATTATAGGAGTCCCTATGGCATTTACGGTAACTCCTACCACTGGGGTCCCTATGGAACCCCATGAACCCAATTACCCCCCATGAACACTATCCCACTAAACTACCTAACCTAAAATAAATACAGAAAACAAAAATCACTATAGTTTACAAAAATAAACATTTTGTAGAATAAAATGAAAGCAGAATTTACAAATAAAATAAAAAAGTAATTACATTACCAATAATAAAAAAAATACAGACGAGAAAAACAAATTAAGCCTGTGTGAAAATGTACTCCTTTACGAGTCTCCAGAGATGGTCGGTGAGATCCTTACCCTCAATCTCCAGCCATGGATAAGCTTGATTGATTGAAGCTAATGGATTCTCATCTTCAGGCACTCCTGGAAATGGACCTCTTTTTTCTTCATTGAAGACCCTCTTGACCCTTGTTCATCCCAAATAAAACAAATAGTGAAAGACCCAATCAAAGAAAAGAACATAAACATTATATTGTGAGCTCAATCAATTTCCTTTTTGGGGGAATATCATTGAAGTGTAAGATGTTTTGAATGTGGAGAGGGGGAGCAAATAACATAATCACACATAAAGGGTAACGTTAGAGTTAGGGTCCTGTCCGTATAAAAATTCCGCCTTGGATTAGTTATGTTGCCGATTGCTATTAGACCTCAGGACTTTTTGATACTTTGTTACCAGGGAGAAATTAGCCTAATTACTCTAATTAGTCCATGAGATTTGCACATGCTCATTTTGCTCAGTGTTAAATCGTTTGAGGCAGAACACAATACAACCAGACTCCCAGGGGATACTTAGCAATTATTGACAATCATCACTCTCAATAATGAGTTAATAGACCAAGCTCGATTAGTAGATCAGAAACGTTGATTCACAGGTAACAATTTTTTGTTGTTGTTTAGTCGTTCTGTCGTGTTCCTCTCACCAGGTCATTCCTTCAATTACCTCATCCCCCCTTCTTCGTGTGCCTTCAATCTTTCCCAGCACCAGATTCTTCTCTAGGAAATCCTGTCTTCTCATGATATGACCAAAATGTTTGCGCTTTAGCCTCATGATCAAACATTTCAGTGAACAGTCTTGCTTGATTTCAGTTCAGACTTCTTTATTGTCCAACTCTCTCATCCGTATATTACTACTGGGAATAACATAGCTCTAACTATATCGACCTTTGTTGATAACTTAAGTCTTTAACGAGTTTGTCCAGAATTGCCATAGATTTACTCCCTGTCACTGCCTCCACTTCTTTCCCATCTATTGCCACAAAGTGAGATTGCCGTTTACCCTGACCTTTGTCTTTTTAATGTTGAGCAGTATGCCGGCTTTTGCACTCTCTTCTTTTACCCTGATCAATAGGTCCTTTAGTTCCTCCTCACTTTCAGCCATCAAAATAGTATCATTCACGTATCTGAGGTTGTTGATTTTTCTCCTAGCAATATTAATTCTGGCTTTGGATTTGTCAGGGCAGGCCTTACGGATGATGTATTCCACATAAAGGTTGAATGAATAAGGTGACAATATACAACCTTGTCACACTCCTTTTCTGATCTTGAACCATTCTGTTGTCCCATGTTTGGTTATGACCGTGGCTTCTTGGTCGACAGATTCCTCAGGAGGAGGATGAGATGATCTGGTACTCCAATGTCTAAGAACTTGTCACACTTTGTTGGGATCATCACAGTCAAAGGCTTTAGAATAGTCTATGAAGCAGAAGTTAATGCTTTTCTGGAACTCTTTTGCATTCTCGATTATTCTTCAGACATTGGCAATTTGATGTCTTGTGCCTCTGTGAAACCCGGTCCATATATTGTTGGAGCAGAGCTTTCAGGACCTTAAGCATTACCATACTGGCATGTGAAATGAGTGCAATTGTTCAATAATCGGAGCATTTGTTGGCACTGATTTTTTGGGGATTCTGATGTGGACAGGCCTTTTCCAGTCTATTGGCCACTGTTTAATTTTTGAAATGTATTGGTATAATGCAAGCAACACTTTCACAGCATCATCTTGTAGAATTTTGAATAGTTCAATTGGGATTCCATCAACTCCTGCAGCCTTATTATCAGCAAGGCATCCTAGGGCCCATCTCACTTCGCTCTCCAATATGTTTGGCTCCAGCTCATTGGACAAACTATTGAGGTCATTACTGCTGTTAAGATCCTTCCTGTATAGATCTTCGGTGTATTCCTGCCACCTCTTCTTTATCTGATCTTCTTCTGTTAAGCTCATAACATTTTTGTCATTTATCACGCCCACTTTGGCATGAAAGTTTTCTGGATATCCCCACTTTGCTTGAAGAATGTCTCCTTGTCTCTTCTAGCTATCCTCTGGAATTCAATTGCACAAATATTTTCCTATTTCCACCATCTTTGCTTCTTTCCTGGGCTACTTCCAAAGCCTCATCAGTCAGCTAGTTTGCCTTGTATGCTTTTTTCTTTTTTGGGATATTTTTGTTGCTATTTTCTGGATAATGTCGCAAACTTCAGCCCAAATTTCTTCAGGCATTATATCTCCCATGTCTAGTCCCTTAAAGGTATATCTAAACTACCGTATATAATCGAGTATAAGCCGACGCGAGTATAAGCAGAGGCACCTATTTTACCACAAAATACTGAGAAAAATGAGTGACTCGAGTATAAGCAGAGGGTGGGAAATGTGCTGCCCCCTGTGTCCCTCTTGTGCCCCCCTCTTGTGTGCCCTTTTCTTGTTTTTCCCCCTCTCTCTCCCCTGTGTCTCTTCTCCCCTCTCCCTTCCCTGTGTCTCTTCCCCCCTCTCCCTTCCCTGTGTCTCTTCCCCCCTCTCTTCCCTGTGCCTCTCCCCCCTCCCTTATCACCCTCCTCAACCCCCCTCCTCATCCTCAACCCCCTCCTCATCCTCAACCCCCTCCTCAACCCCCATCCTCATCCTCAACTCCCCATCCTCGTCCTCAACCCCCATCCTCATTCTCAACCCACCCTCCTCATCCTAAACCACCCTCCTTAGCCCCCCTCCTCAACCTCCCTCCTCAACCTCCTTCCTCAACCTTTCTCCTCAACCTTCCTCCTCAACCTTCCTCCTCAACCTCCCTCCTCATCCTCCCTCGTCATCCTCAACCTCCCTCCTCATCCTCAACCCCCTCCTCATCCTCAACCCCCTCCTCAACCCCCATCCTCATCCTCAACTCCCCATCCTCGTCCTCAACACCCATCCTCATCCTCAACCCACCATCCTCATCCTAAACCACCCTCCTTAGCCCCCCTCCTCAACCTTCCTCCTCAACCTCAACCTCCCTCCTCAACCCCCTTCTCAACCCCCCTCCTCAACCTTCCTCCTCAACCCTCCTCCTCAACCCCCCTCCTCATTCTCCCTCCTCATCCTCAACCTCCCTCCTCATCCTCAACCTCCTCCTCATCCTCAACCCCCTCCTCAACCCCCATCCTCATTCTCAACTCCCCATCCTCGTCCTCAACCCCCATCCTCATCCTCAACCCACCCTCCTCATCCTAAACCACCCTCCTTAGCCCCCCTCCTTAACCTCTCTCCTCAACCTCCCTCCTCAACCTTTCTCCTCAACCTTCCTCCTCAACCTTCCTCCTCAACCTCCCTCCTCAACCTCCCTCCTCAAACTCAAACTCCCCAACCTCCCTCCTCAACCTCAACCTCCCTCCTCATCCTAAACCCCCTTCTCAACCCCCTCCTCAACCTCCCTCCTCAACCCTCCTCCTCAACCTCCCTCCTCAACCTCCCTCCTCAAAATCAACCTCCCCAACCTCCCTCCTCAACCTCAACCTCCCTCCTCATCCTCAACCCCCTTCTCAACCCCCCTCCTCAACCTCCCTCCTCAACCCTCCTCCTCAACCCCCCTCCTCATCCTCCCTCCTCATCCTCAACCTCCCTCCTCATCCTCAACCTCCTCCTCATCCTCAACCCCCTCCTCAACCCCCATCCTCATTCTCAACTCCCCATCCTCGTCCTCAACCCCCATCCTCATCCTCAACCCACCCTCCTTATCCTAAACCACCCTCCTTAGCCCCCCTCCTCAACCTCTCTCCTCAACCTCCCTCCTCAACCTTTCTCCTCAACCTTCCTCCTCAACCTTCCTCCTCAACCTCCCTCCTCAACCTCCCTCCTCAAACTCAACCTCCCCAACCTCCCTCCTCAACCTCAACCTCCCTCCTCAACCTCAACCTCCCTCCTCATCCTCAACCCCCTTCTCAACCTCCTCCCCATCCTCGTCCTCAACCCCCATCCTCATCCTCAACCCACCCTCCTTATCCTAAACCACCCTCCTTAGCCCCCCTCCTCAACCTCTCTCCTCAACCTCCCTCCTCAACCTTTCTCCTCAACCTTCCTCCTCAACCTTCCTCCTCAACCTCCCTCCTCAACCTCCCTCCTCAAACTCAACCTCCCCAACCTCCCTCCTCATCGTCAACCTCCCTCCTCATCCTCAACCTCCTCCTCATCCTCAACCCCCTCCTCAACCCCCATCCTCATTCTCAACTCCCCATCCTCGTCCTCAACCCCCATCCTCATCCTCAACCCACCCTCCTTATCCTAAACCACCCTCCTTAGCCCCCCTCCTCAACCTCTCTCCTCAACCTCCCTCCTCAACCTTTCTCCTCAACCTTCCTCCTCAACCTTCCTCCTCAACCTCCCTCCTCAACCTCCCTCCTCAAACTCAACCTCCCCAACCTCCCTCCTCAACCTAAACCTCCCTCCTCAACCTCAACCTCCCTCCTCATCCTTAACCCCCTTCTCAACCTCCTCCTCAACCTCCCTCCTCAACCCTCCTCCTCAATCCCCCCATCCTCATCCTCAACCCCCTCCTCAATCTCCCTCCTCAACCTCAACCTCCCTCCTCAACCTCAACCTCCCTCCTCATCCTCAACCTCCATCCTCATCCTCAACCTCCCTCCTCATTCTCCCTCCTCATCCTCAACCTCCCTCCTCATCCTCAACCTCCCTCCTCATCCTCAACCCCCCTCCTCAACCTCAACCCCCCCCCATACTCATCCCCCTCCTCAACCTCCCTCCTCTACCCCCTTCCTCAAGCTCAACCCCCCCATCCTCAACCCCCCTCTACCTCTCTCCTCAGCCCCCCTCCAAAACCTCTCTCCTCAGCCCCGCTCCTCAACCTCAACCCCCCCTCCTCAACCTCAACCCCCCATCCTCATCCTCAACCCGCCCATCCTCATCCTAAAACCCCATCCTAACTTTACTCCTCCTCATCCTAAACCCCCCTCCTCACTCTACCCCTCTAAATACCCCCCCCTCTCCCTTTGCCCTCACTTACCTCAATCTGCAGCTGCTCCTCCGCTCCTTCCTGCGTCTTGACCCAGCCAATGCTAATGACGTGGCGCGCATGTGACGTCACGTCATTAGCATATGCCGGGTCCCGACGCAGGAAGGAGCTTAGAGAGAGGAGGAGCAGCTGCAGATGAGGTAAGTGAGGGGAAAGGGCGAAGGCGAGGTATTTAGAGGGGTAAAGTGAGGAGGGAGGTTTAGAATGAGGAGGGGGGTTAGAATGAAGAGGGGGAGGGAAAGAGACATGGGGGAGGGTTAGAGAAACACGGGGAAGGGTTAGAGAGACACGGGGGAGGGTTAGAGAGACACAGGGGGAGGGTTAGAGAGACAAGGGGGAGGGTTAGAGAGATATGGGGGAGGGTTAGAGAGACACGGGGGGGTTAGAGAGACATGGAGGGGAGAGTGACTCGAGTATAAGCCGAGGGGGCCCTTTTCAGCCTTAAAAAAAGGACTTAAAAACTCGGCTTATACTCAAGTATATACGGTAATCTAATCTAACACGTGCTGCTTATATCAGACACGCACATTACATGGAGTCATTCTGTACACATACAAACTTACTTTATTTAACAATAAAAATTGTTTTCCACACCCCCAGAGCTGCTCACATAGGCACAGTGTACCTCCCAATAGAAGCACTTGATTTGGGTACAGATTTTAACCATTTACTAACCTTCAAGCCAGCAGCAGTTCAAAGCAGAGATCTTACAGAGCAGTGACCCCCTCCTAACTCCTCCCTTCTGTAGAAGGATACACATCCCATGATGCCTATAACAGGTTGCTACAATATATTAAGATGTATTAGCTGCCTGTGATTGGCTAAAGCAAAGTATGCATTTTATGCAAATTTTAGCAGGGATGCCAAATGGTGTTAACTCACAAAAACAACTGCTTGCAAACTTAGCAAATATCAGGGTGAGTTTGTCTATGTTTATTTTGTTATTTTTTCATGCAAAAAAACTATTTTCATACACTACTGATTCTCCTCTATCAGGTGCATTCATAATCCAGGAAACATAATTATGTCTTAATAAATCTATTTTTTACTTTCACTGCATATTCACTGGGAGTATTATTTATTTTGTATCTCCTTGGTCTGATGATTTTCCCTTTTTTTCCTTAGTTTAATTCTGAACTTTGCACTAAGAAGCTCATGGTCTGAGACACAGTCAGATGACTGTATAGAGCTCCCCCATTTTTGGCTACAAAGTATATAGTCAATCTGATTAATATATTGTCCATCTGGTGATGTCCATGTGTTCAGTTGTCTCTGAGGTTTTGGACGAGGGTGTTTATCTTGACAGAATAATCTCTGACCTGCCTCATCTTGCCAGTTTGGCCATGGATAAGACTGGAAGAGGCACAACACCCATTCCCACCCACTGGCTCAGAAGCAGGCCCCTTGCATCATTCACTGCAACAACAGCTGTCCAGAAATGTAAATGCCCCTCACACACAACTTCCACCAATGTATTATGGATCTCTCCAGGGTCCAGCAGAGGCATCAAATGTATTTATTTCTAATTAACTAGCTGTATGATGTTTTTTCCTGCTTAATTATGCTCTGAGGAGACTGAGTCATACAAAGTTTTCAAACAAATATTTATTTTCATTGTGTGGTGGTCCTTTAATTTTTCATGTTACTCATTGAGTCAAGCTCCTCATCATAGGGCTGCAAAGTAATAATATATATAAATTAGAGCGGTGGTAATCAACAGATCGTCCCTGAAACTTATGTGACAAAAAATGGTTGGGGGACCTGAAGGTTAAGGGGCTTTTAGTATCGGTATTGAAATATACCATCAATTTCTTACCTTATGGGGGGGGGGGGGGGGTCGTGGTTGGTGCAGAAGATATTTCCACAATACATATCACTGGTACAATCTAGTTTTTTGTTTTTTTTTGGATATCCTTTCTGTATCAAAGACAATAGTTGATGAAGTGTTTTGACACTACTCCAGAAGTGTAGAGAGGCAGTTGCGGATGTGCTTGGACTCTAGAGCAGAACTGTAGGGAGGTAGTTGGGTAAAATTTGGATTCTAAAACAGAAAAGCAGAAAGGCCATTGTTGGAGTACTTGGACACTAGAAAGGCATTTGGTTAGTATCGGGATTCTAGAGCAGACATGTATAAAGGCGGTTGAGTATTTCTGACACTAGCATTGGTTGTGAAACATATGATAATTTTGAAAGATATTATAATTTTTTACCTTATATGGTAAATTTGTAGTGTCAGATATTTTTTCACAGTACAGATTTTTTTTTTGGTCATACATTCTATATTAAAGATGATAGTTGATGGAGTGTTTTGACACTACTGCAGAAATGTAGAGAGGCAGTTGGAGGTGTATTTAGTCTCTAAAGCAGAAATGTAGGAATGTATTTCGGGAAGTATTTGTATTCTAGAGCAGAAAAGTAGAAAGGCAGTTGGGGGAGTACTTGGACTCTAGAGCAGGACTGTAGAAAGGCAGTTGGGTAGTATTTGTATTCTAGTGCAGCAATGATGAAAGGCAGTTGGGGGAGTATTTCAAAACTAGAATTGAATCATAATTTCTTCCTTATATGGTTAATTTGTAGTGTAGGATATTTTTTGATAGTACATATTAATGGTATGACCTGATTTTGTTTTTGGTCATCCATTCTATATCAAAGACAACAATCGATGGAGAATTTTGACACTACTTAAGAAACAATATATTTATATGAAATACGAATATATATATATATATATATATATATATATATATATATGCATAATTTTTGAGAAACTCAAATGATTGCTCCATTAATCAAAAGGTGCATCATAGTGAACATTTCTTATTTAAATTTAATATGACTTAATGTCTCCCAAAATAACAACTAAAAACTCAACACCAATACTCTACAGCAGTGGTTCCCAAACCTCTCCTTAAGGCTCCCCAGACAGGTCAGGTTTTCAAATTAACAGTGTGTGAACACAGGTGAGAAAATTAGAGGCTCCTGTTGAATACTAAATGCCTCTTCTGTGTTCACTGTTATATCAAAAACCTGACCTGTATGGGGACCCTTGAGGGGAACCACTGCTCTACTGAGAATATCCGCTAGTAATGTAAAGATGCATTAAACATATAAAGAGAAAGACACTTATAAGACTAGCAGGATTGGTAAATTAAAGCAGATGATTAAAAATAAATGTCAAATATGCCCATTAATATTAATATTTGCAATTAAATTTTCTAGTGGGTCCTCCTCAGTAATTTAAGAAAGTAATGACTTCAGAAGAATGTATCTCTAATTATATCACTTAAATGAAAGTGGCAGTATCAAAATATCACTTGATACATTCATTAATAACTGTAGCTATTATTGTTAGCAATCTAGAAATACATCTAAATATATTGATAAATGAACTACTGCAGAAATGTAGAGAGGCAGTTGAAGGTGTATTTGGACTCTAGAGCAGAAATGTAGAGAGGCAGTTGGAGGTGTATTTGGACTATAAAGCAGAAATGTAGAGAGGCAGTTGGTGTATTTGGACTCTAGAGCAGAAATGTAGAGAGGCAGTTGGTGTATTTGGACTCTAAAGCAGAGATGTAGAGAGGCAGTTTTTGGTGTATTTGGACTCTAGAGCAGAAATGTAGAGAGGCAGTTGGAGGTGTATCTGGACTCTAAAGCAGAAATGTAGAGAGGCAGTTGAAGGTGTATTTGGACTCTAAAGCAGAAATGTAGAGAGGCAGTTGGAGGTGTATTTGGACTCTAAAGCAGAAATGTAGAGAGGCAGTTGGAGGTGTATTTGGACTCTAAAGCAGAAATGTAGAGAGGCAGTTGGTGGTGTATTTGGACTCTAAAGCAGAAATGTAGAGAGGCAGTTGGAGGTGTATTTGGACTCTAAAGCAGAAATGTAGAGAGGCAGTTGGAGGTGTATTTGGACTCTAAAGCAGAAATGTAGAGAGGCAGTTGGTGGTGTATTTGGACTATAAAGCAGAAATGTAGAGAGGCAGTTGGTGGTGTATTTGGACTCTAAAGCAAAAATGTAGAGAGGCAGTTTTTGGTGTATTTGGACTCTAAAGCAGAAATGTAGAGAGGCAGTTGGTGGTGTATTTGGACTCTAGAGCAGAAATGTAGAGAGGCAGTTGGTGGTGTATTTGGACTCTAAAGCAGAAATGTAGAGAGGCAGTTGGTGGTGTATCTGGACTCTAAAGCAGAAACGTAGAGAGGCAGTTTGTGGTGTATTTGGACTCTAAAGCAGAAATGTAGAGAGGCAGTTGGTGGTGTATTTGGACTCTAAAGCAGAAATGTAGAGAGGCAGTTGGTGGTGTATTTGGACTCTAAAGCAGAAATGTAGAGAGGCAGCTGGAGGTGTATTTGGACTCTAAAGCAGAAATGTAGAGAGGCAGTTGGAGGTGTATTTGGACTCTAAAGCAGAAACGTAGAGAGGCAGTTTGTGGTGTATTTGGACTCTAAAGCAGAAATGTAGAGAGGCAGTTGGTGGTGTATTTGGACTCTAAAGCAGAAATGTAGAGAGGCAGTTTTTGGTGTATCTGGACTCTAAAGCAGAAACGTAGAGAGGCAGTTTGTGGTGTATTTGGACTCTAAAGCAGAAATGTAGAGAGGCAGTTGGAGGTGTATCTGGACTCTAGAGCAGAAATGTAGAGAGGCAGTTGGTGGTGTATTTAGACTCTAAAGCAGAAATGTAGAGAGGCAGTTGGTGGTGTATTTGGACTCTAAAGCAGAAATGTAGAGAGGCAGTTGGAGGTGTATCTGGACTCTAAAGCAGAAATGTAGAGAGGCAGTTGGAGGTGTATCTGGACTCTAAAGCAGAAATGTAGAGAGGCAGTTGGAGGTGTATTTGGACTCTAAAGCAGAGATGTAGAGAGGCAGTTGGAGGTGTATTTGGACTCTAGAGCAGAAATGTAGAGAGGCAGTTGGTGGTGTATTTGGACTCTAAAGCAGAGATGTAGAGAGGCAGTTGGAGGCGTATTTGGACTCTAAAGCAGAAATGTAGAGAGGCAGTTGAAGGTGTATTTGGAGTCTAAAGCAGAAATTTAGAGAGGCAGTTGGAGGTGTATTTGGAGTCTAAAGCAGAGATGTAGAGAGGCAGTTGGAGGTGTATTTGGACTCTAGAGCAGAAATGTAGAGAGGCAGTTGAAGGTGTATTTGGACTCTAAAGCAGAAATGTAGAGAGGCAGTTGGAGGTGTATTTGGACTCTAAAGCAGAAATGTAGAGAGGCAGTTGGAGGTGTATTTGGACTCTAAAGCAGAAATGTAGAGAGGCAGTTGGAGGTGTATTTGGACTCTAAAGCAGAAATGTAGAGGCAGTTGGAGGTGTATTTGGACTCTAGAGCAGAAATGTAGAGAGGCAGTTGGAGGTGTATTTGGACTCTAAAGCAGAAATGTATAGAGGCAGTTGAAGGTGTATTTGGACTCTAAAGCAGAAATGTAGAGAGGCAGTTGGAGGTGTATTTGGACTCTAAAGCAGAAATGTAGAGAGGCAGTTGAAGGTGTATTTGGACTCTAAAGCAGAAATGTAGAGAGGCAGTTGGAGGTATATCTGGACTCTAAAGCAGAAATGTAGAGAGGCAGTTGGAGGTGTATTTGGACTCTAGAGCAGAAATGTAGAGAGGCAGTTGGAGGTGTATCTGGACTCTAAAGCAGAAATGTAGAGAGGCAGTTGGTGGTGTATTTGGACTCTAGAGCAGAAATGTAGAGAGGCAGTTGGAGGTGTATTTGGACTCTAAAGCAGAAATGTAGAGAGGCAGTTGGAGGTATATCTGGACTCTAAAGCAGAAATGTAGAGAGGCAGTTGGTGGTGTATCTGGACTCTAAAGCAGAAATGTAGAGAGGCAGTTGGTGGTGTATTTGGACTCTAGAGCAGAAATGTAGAGAGGCAGTTGGAGGTGTATTTGGACTCTAAAGCAGAAATGTAGATAGGCAGTTGGAGGTGTATTTGGACTCTAAAGCAGAAATGTAGAGAGGCAGTTGAAGGTGTATTTGGACTCTAAAGCAGAAATGTAGAGAGGCAGTTGGTGGTGTATCTGGACTCTAAAGCAGAAATGTATAGAGGCAGTTGGAGGTGTATTTAGACTCTAAAGCAGCAATTTAGAGAGGCAGTTGGTGGTGTATTTGGACTCTAGAGCAGAAATGTAGAGAGGCAGTTGGAGGTTTATTTGGACTCTAAAGCAGAAATGTAGAGAGGCAGTTGGAGGTGTATTTGGACTCTAAAGCAGCAATTTAGAGAGGCAGTTGGTGGTGTATTTGGACTCTAGAGCAGAAATGTAGAGAGGCAGTTGGTGGTGTATCTGGACTCTAAAGCAGAAATGTAGAGAGGCAGTTGGAGGTGTATTTGGACTCTAAAGCAGAAATGTAGAGAGGCAGTTGGTGGTGTATCTGGACTCTAAAGCAGAAATGTAGAGAGGCAGTTGGAGGTGTATCTGGACTCTAAAGCAGAAATGTAGAGAGGCAGTTGGAGGTGTATTTGGACTCTAAAGCAGAAATGTAGAGAGGCAGTTGGAGGTTTATTTGGACTCTAAAGCAGAAATGTAGAGAGGCAGTTGGAGGTGTATCTGGACTCTAAAGCAGCAATTTAGAGAGGCAGTTGGTGGTGTATTTGGACTCTAAAGCAGAAATGTAGAGAGGCAGTTGGTGGTGTATCTGGACTCTAAAGCAGAAATGTAGAGAGGCAGTTTTTGGTGTATTTGGACTATAAAGCAAAAAGGTAGAGAGGCAGTTGGAGGTGTATTTGGACTCTAAAGCAGAAATGTAGAGAAGCAGTTGGAGGTGTATTTGGACTCTAAAGCAGAAATGTAGAGAGGCAGTTGGAGGTGTATTTGGACTCTAAAGCAGAAATGTAGAGAGGCAGTTGGAGGTGTATTTGGACTCTAAAGCAGAAATAGAGAGGCAGTTGGTGGTGTATTTGGACTCTAAAGCAGAAATGTAGGAAGGCTGTTGGGAGAGTATTTGGACTCTAGAGCAGAAATGTAGGAAGGCTGTTGAAAGAGTATTTGGACTCTAGAGCAGAAATCTAGGTAGGCTGTTGGGAGAGTATTTGTATTCTAGATGGGAATTGTATGGAAGCCGTTGGGGAGTATTTGGACACTATAACAAGAATATAGGAAGGTAGTTGAATAGTATACACATTCTAGAGCAGAAATGTAGAAAGGCATCTATGCTAGAGCAGTAATGTAGAGATGTTCATAACCTAAGGCTTTGTAGTCATGGTCCAAGGTTTCCCATATAATCCTGGAAAATATGGGGAGCCAGTATTATGACTAAAAGTGTAGGCAGGAAAAGGGATGACCAGTGTGCCATATGTACTAAACTTTGAAGCTCTTGAGAATGCTTGGAAAACCACACCATTATTGTTATTGAATGGGACATATGAACCAATATTTCACATCTCCCTCTATGTTGTTTCTTGGATGTCAAAATAAATTGGTAATGAAATAAAACCTTATATTATTTATGAATTCCAATTCTCTATTTTTTATTTCAATTTAGTATTTAGTAGTCTGCAATAATATGTATTTAGTGTATTTAGTAGTCTGCTATATTCACATTCCCACTCCATGATATAATCCGCCATGAGCGTTGCGTGACTGCACTTGAATATTTAGCAAATTTGACACATTAGCCAGAGTGGAGTGACTTAATCTGGGTTTAAACTCCTGAGCTGAGGTTAGGTGGGAAATGAAAAAGCAACTGAAGGGCACTCCTGCAAATGAGCAATTAGGTGTGTACACATCATCAATACAATAGGATTGTATTAATAAAAAATGCAAAATGGCCATGTAGTGGATTACTCACCAGAGTTTAAATGATGTCAGCAAAATTATATATGTATTATCCTAAAGATATAGACCCTTCTGGATCGCTATGTCATGGTGAAGGTGCTTGTGTACTTCTAGGAAGCTGTGAGGTATAACATATAGGGTCGCCAAAAATAGGCAGAGAAACTGGCAACCCACTCCAGTATCTCTGCCAAGAAAATCTAATGGATAAGCATAACCAGACACAAAATGTGATGATTGCTAGTCCATAGGCAGACTAGCAATTCAAGATGGAAGTCTCCATAACAGAAACAGAGTGAGCTACTGAAGTTAAAGAAAAATAGCTTTTGTTTGTAGGTAATACAACAAAAACATTAGCATTTGGGAAAGCCATGCACATACAGTAAAACATTTTTCAGATAAAATCTGAATCTTTGAGGTTTATGTATAGATGATTCCATCTTGCTTTTTTCAGCACTTCCTGAGAAGTCAAGCATGAGAGTTGAGTTTTATGTCAGTTAAGAGAGGGGTTGGGTAGGAGAAAATAGGGAGAAGTGAGGAGGATTTATGAGATGATTGGATCTGACTGAATTTGACAGCAACCCACTTCCACCAAACATACTTACAGTATAAGAAGGCAAGCTTGTATCAACGCTTCTCGCAAACAATCAATCTCACCAAGGTATCAGGGATGCCTCCAGTTTTCAATAGAAGTATTAAAATGTTTTTTTTTCTATTAAATAAAAAAATAGCTTTATGAGCTTTTTCTGGCTTAATTGCACTGTTATTTAGATTCAACGTTTTCAGACAATCCTTTTTATTTAATTGCACTGTGGTACTTAAATTTTTTCTCTAAATATGGTTTTATACTCCTGGTACACACAGTTGCTAATATTGTTAAGTAGTTACATGTTTCACAAACGTGATGTTTTTCCCAAACAACAGTTGACCTTTAAACTACTACTAGATAAAAAATATGAGTTAATGGCTGAGTTCACAAACTGATAAAGTATAACAAGTGAACAGTAGATATTTTAACAATATTCTGTAGCAACATCAGCAGTACAACGAACTTCACTGCAGTTCAACAGTTTTTCATAGATTGTAATGGATAATGAGAATGGTGAGTAGTGGATAAATAAAATTGGTTAAAGACAGAGGTATAAATACTAGCGACTTGCCCATCAAAAAATGACGGTCAATAAAATTTGAAGGCATGGGAATGCTGTTTGCCACACAATGTGAAGGTTTTTGTACTGTGAGGACCTTTGGCGCTCATTGTGAGCCTTGCGCTGAACTCCTTTGGCGCTCATCGCGTGGTCCACGTCATTTAGAGCCTTTCCTCTGGTGTACTTTTGCTCCTCTGAGCAGCCTCTGCGCTCATGACATTGACAGATACATATGTCTATATTTTTGTAACTAATAGTCAATTAATTAGTTACTTAATGAATAAATATTCTTTCCCTAATTATAATTACTATATCCATCAATAGGCTGAAGAACTAACAATCTTTTTTTCATTTTCTTCTCTGTTGTACCTTTGCTCCTCTGAGTACTTTTGCTCATCACAAAGACAGATACATATGTCGCTATTTTTGTAAATAATAGTAAATTAATTAATATGCTTTACCTATTTGTAATTAATATATCCATCAATCAATAGGCTGAAGAGCTAACAATCTTTTTTAATTTTCCCGCAGCATATAATGTCCCAACTGTGCATCAGAAGTAGGCTGCGTGCGCGAGGGCAAACCGTTGGTTTATTTGGGTAAAGCGCTACTGTAGATTCGTAATGTCGTGATGTGCAAGTTAAGAGTGTAAAGTAGCATCATTTGCCTATGTGCTACGCGGTTCGTGAGTATTTGGCGTCCTTTGTAGTAGTGTATTTTGTACCTCGTACGTTCCTGTGTGAAAGTGGTACTCGCTTGGCGGTGTGTTGCGCTGTCCATGGTCGTATAGTCTCGTTTTCATTTTTTGGGCAACCATTTTTTTTTCACCCTTTGCTGATTTTCGATGTAAATTCGCGTTCCACCTCACTTCCAGATGTCCTGGTTGTTCCTCCGTGCTGTGTTTGATGTTTTTGTTGTTTTTTTTTCTGTGTTTCGTGTATTTTGATTTTCGCGGTTCAGTTGTTAACTTCGTATTTTTCCTACCTCGTAATTTTTTTTTGTAAATCCTGTGTCGCAAATTTTCTTTTTCTATGTCCCGCGTCTTGTAAGTCGCGCGTTCGTCAACTGCTTGCAGCCTAACAGCCTTATTGAATTGCAAATAGGACAATTGATTATGGCTCTATATAAGCACATAGGATATTTATTTTTTCCTGAAGTATTTAGTTAGTGAACTTGTATGCAAAAGCAAGGTCTTCAGTAAGTAAAATCTTCTTTTTTTAAAAGATGCTATGTGCTTATATAGAGCCCTATTCAATTTTGCGAATTGCAATTGTTAACGAGTTATGTTTCCCTTTCAATTGCAATGTAGGTTGTCACGTTTCACTCTGCTCTTTGTAAATATCCAGATGGGTAAATTGTGACTTAAAACTCTATGTACAATTAAGGCGTGTCAGTTGTGACTCGAAATCCAATACAAAGTGCCGCATAGCAGCATGTGTCAGCGCTTAAAGAGAAACGTTGTCTTGTAGATGGTGACATAAAATATAAGACATACAAATAATTCTAGACTTTATTTACTACTAGAATATTGCCGGTCCAAAAATTACGGCAATGAAAGTGTAAGTGAGCTAAGGGTGTTTGGTGTATATAATGTGGCTGATGTAGCGTCATTCGTTTTCTATGTCGTGCGAGTTTCTCGTAATCTTCGGTTTCTATGTCGTGCGAGTTTTTCGGAATATCCGTAGCTGTTTGGTGGTGTTTTGCGTGTTTATGGTAGTGTTTTGCGTGTTTAGGGACCTTTAGCCTCGTTTTAGTTTGTTTCGGCAGCCATTTTTTCCTTTGCTTAGGTGATTTGTCCTGGCTGCTCCCTCTTGCTGTAGGTAAGCTTTTTATGTATTTGTTGTGTGTATTTGTTGGATTTTTTATGTTTTGATGTGCGCGTGTTGCAGACGTTTTTTGCGAGGTCGTAATGGGTCGTAACGTGTCTAGTATTTTGCGTTACAACGTAAAGTTTGCGAGGGTCGCAGTTGCTGGCAAGGAGCGCCTTTGCGAGGGCCGCGGCTCGCTATGCGAGCCTCCAAGCGTTAGCAACAACTTGTATGCTCACAACTATATATGTGATAAAGTCTAGAGCACTGAAGAATCCTTTTAAGATTTTGTCTAGGAAATACGGCACCTTTCAACAATTATAGTGTAAAGTGAACTTTCTTAAACTTGATAGTAATTTTGCTTATAATCTTCCAAAACCCAGAGGCATCAAATTGTATGTGGATTAAGAAACTATATTTAAAAAAATAGCACCATCAAAAATGGATGTCATGGAAAATTCCTAAGCTTTGCAGTCATGTAATATAAATACTTGTAACATAAAACATTTTTTTTTACTTTTCATTAAGCTTTATTTTGTTTAGATAAAGTAAAGAAAATATAGTTTATGTGGCCTGTATAACAAATAAATATGAATTGATCAAAATATGAATAAATGTAAAGATGCTTTAAAAGGAAAAAATATATAATAAATAAATAACAATAATAGAAATAAAGATAATATATATGTATAGGTTTACAAAAGCAATAGTAACATTTTGAACAATAAAAATAATATATATTTTAATTAAAAATGTTAATTTTAGTTTAATGAGACTGGTAGGAGATTTGCTAGTCTACCTGTTAAGGGGGAGTTTATCCTACCTGAAGGTACTCTTCTATTTACTGCTGTTCTCAAGTGACATAGTGGCAGTCTTTAAATGGAACATAAAAGGTTTGATTGTATGTTTTATGTACATGGAATTTAAATGTTTCATATAAATGTTTTAATTAGATGAAAAAATGAATAATCGCATCTTCAGTTTAATTATGATTTTATTTATTTGTTAGGAGCCCCAAGTTACACAATATCACTTTCTGAAATGTGCCTCTTTCCTCCTGTTCTCCCTCATAAGTGCTGACATATTGTACAGTTATGACCTAAAGCCAAACTCACTCATGGACAGAATGTCACTATTTGCTAGTAGCATTTGTTACCCTCTTATGTGTGGGTGTGGCTTTAGGTCACAGCTGTACAACATGTCAGCTTCATGAGGGAGAACATGAAGAAAGATGGAGGGTCCAGAAGGTGATAATTCTGTAACTCTGGATGGTCCTTAGAAATAAGTGAGTGTAAATTTTACATCCCAATTGCATTTAATTAAGTAATTTCAACAAAACAAAACAATTTGCCCAAAAAGCCCCTTTTAATATGGTGTCATTTGAATCCTGTCTAAGTCAGTAATGTAAAAAGGTAATGTCTCCTGCTACTTAGGAAATAGTTGGTACAATGGTAAAAAATAAGCGTTGTATTTGTTTTTTAGTCTTTGTAAAAACAGCATCCACATCATCAACTCAGGAAAACTATAAATATGACACTTCAGTGGTCCTTTAAAGTAAGTTTTCTAAAAGGCATATTATTTATTTACATTCAAAAAATTCTCTATAATTTTTAAAACATATTAAAGTAGAAGCTGGGAATCTTTCCACAAGTAAGCTTTCCTCAGATTTATATGAAGATCCATCAAATTGAAGATGTTACAGGTGAGGCGCTTCCTCCCGTGACGCAGGTCCTAAGAAGATATCTGTCAAACTTGTCATAAACAATCTTACTACAGGTTATAGAACTAGAACACCTAAAGGGAAAATAAGGTTTTGGATGATAATAGGCCAGATGTTCTAAGGTGTAAAGCACAAGGAATCTCTATTGTCCCATGTTATCCTATGGGTCAGGATTTTATATGTTTATGAGTTTTCCAAACTTCACATCTTAGGTCATCTGGTCTTTACTTTGATCCACTACCGTTTCTCTTCTCATTGTCTAATTTAGTCCTCGGCTTCTTGGCCTTTCTTATCACATTGCATGCACTACTTTATTCTTCTCTTCTCACTTCTGATTTTCTTCTTCTTTTTCTCCTTTCTCATTGTAACCGAGCTGGAACACGCAGTCCAATATCTCCGCTGGTATACGGTAAAATACCCAAGAGGCACTACAGTTTCACCATTCCCGACCTCCCAATTTGGACGACACACAATTTGGGAGTCAAATGAATACTGACTTTATTTTGTTCTGCAGAAATATTTATACCCATCTCTTCCCACAGGCAATACACATGCCCATATTTGGCCGCACAATACACATAAAGAGAACAATAGGTGGGTCACACCTCTCCGAGGCTTCCTGGCAACTTTGATACAATCAGACATTGATTCAATTACACTTCTTTGTTCTTTATCTGAGAATGAAAACACTGTATACAATAGACTTCCTTTATTTTATGCGGAGTCGCTGTAACAGGATTATCTCCCATGCCAAGTAGCTGCAAATGTCTGGGACAATATTCTGCAGAGCATCAACCAACATACATATAGTAGGATCATATTTTAACCATAATAATCATAAAACAGGGTAAAACAGTGATGGGTTCCGCTACACACCTCCCCCGTGACCATAAGCCGGCATACACGGTCTGATCCCAACGGATCGGCCTGGGGATGTCCGGACAAAAGTATTTGTTGGTCAATTCTCTAGTTTGACAACCCATCCGCATTACTGCAATTCACATTTACTCACATTTCCCATATCCCCAGATAGCTGGGATCTGAGCGCACAAAACTACCGAATAGCGCTCAGATCCTCTTCACACAGTTCAATTGCCATGTAGCTAAAGTCTTTCCCATAGTCTTTCATTATATGAATGGGCTTCATGGCACAGTTATCTGGGGTATCATGGTTCACACAGGGCAAGTACCGAATGACCCCCCTGTATGTAAAGGGCCAGAATGAGTGACATACACTCTGGTATGGCCAAATACTGGTTCCAAAGGGCAATATGTCCCAGGGCCATAGTCGCAGGGCAGGAGGCTGGCAAACAGTCCTCTCCAAGCCAAAGTGGCGAAGGGCACTTCGTCACACATCTCCCCTTTGGGGGGAAGTCTAAACAGGCACCTGGATATTTCGCTGGGGTGATGGTGCAACACGCTGAGGGGACTTGAGGGGCAGAGGCCAGCGGCACTCTGCCCTGATGCCAGCTCTTCTGCTGGTATAACCTGCAGGACCTCCTGCTCTGTACAAGGGACAAAGGGAGGGCAGAGGCCGACTGCACTCTGCCCCACTGTCAGCTCTTCTGCTGGGGTACCTGGGACATATTCCGGCTCAGTAGCCAGGGAAACATGGGGGTCAGTGGGGGTTAACATTTCCTCTGTTAACCCTGGGGCCACATTAGAAGTTAGCTGGGGAGGGGAATTTGTACTTACCCCCTCCTCCGGTTGTCCCAGTGAGGGTAGTTGGGGATCTGGACAGGCTGTGGGCGCAGAGACCGCGTTCCCATCTGCGCCGTTTGGGAGATTGCTGCTTCCCATGTTTAGGGTAAACTGTCGCTGGGGGGGGAGGACGACACCTTCTGCCCCCTGTGTTTCACACTGCCACCGGGTGGGGAAGGACTACACCTTTGGCCCCCTGGGGTACCCACTGCCGCTGTGGGGGAAGGTCGACACCTTCTGCTCCCTGGGGTACACACTGCCGCTGGGGGGGAAGGACGACACCTTCTGCCCCCTGGGGTTCACACTGCCGCTGGGGAGGAAGGACGACACCTTCTGCCCCCTGGGGTTCACACTGCCGCTGAGGGGAAAGGACGACACCTTCTGCCCCCTGGGGTTCACACTGCCGCTGGGGGGGAAGGATGGCACCTTCTGCTCCCTGGGATACACACTGTCGCTGGGGAGGAAGGACGACACCTTCTGCTCCCTGGGGTACACACTGTCGCTGGGGAGGAAGGACGACACCTTCTGCTCCCTGGGGTTCACACTGCCACTGGGGGGGAAGGATGACACCTTCTGCCCCCTGGGGTTCACACTGCCGCTGGGGGGAAGGACGACACCTTCTGCCCCCTGGGGTTCACACTGCCGCTGGGGGGGAAAGGACGACACCTTCAGCTCCCTGGGGTACACACTGCCGCTGGGGAGGAAGGACGACACCTTCGGCTCCCTGGGGTACACACTGCCGCTGGGGGGGAAGGACGACACCTTCGGCCCCCTGGGGTACACACTGCTGCTGGGGAGGAAGGACGACACCTTCAGCTCCCTGGGGTACACACTGTCGCTGGGGAGGAAGGACGACACCTTCTGCCCCCTGGGGTACACACTGCCGCTGGGGAGGAAGGATGACACCTTCTGCCCCCTGGGGTTCACACTGCCGCTGGTGGGAAGGACGACACCTTCTGCCCCCTGGGGTTCACAATGCCGCTGGGGGGAAAGGACGACACCTTCAGCTCCCTGGGGTACACACTGCCGCTGGGGAGGAAGGACGACACCTTCGGCTCCCTGGGGTACACACTGCCGCTGGGGGGGAAGGACGACACCTTCGGCCCCCTGGGGTACACACTGCTGCTGGGGAGGAAGGACGACACCTTCAGCTCCCTGGGGTACACACTGTCGCTGGGGAGGAAGGACGACACCTTCTGCCCCCTGGGGTACACACTGCCGCTGGGGAGGAAGGATGACACCTTCAGCTCCCTGGGGTATACACTGCCGCTGGGGGGGAAGGACGACACCTTCGGCCCCCTGGGGTACACACTGCCGCTGCGGGGGGAATTAGTTGGAGTATTCCACGTGGAGCGGTTTCTGTTTCTGGGACAGTCTCTCTGCATGTGGCCCTGCTGGTTACACGTGTGGCACCTGATGTACCGTGGAGGGGTTTGGTAGTTCCCACCACCCGGACGCAGTGCTGGGGGGGGGGGTTAATGGTGGGAGGTGGGTTAGCAGCTCCCAAGATGGACCGCTCCCGTGCCCGCTGCTTTTCCATTTTGGATTTGTGGACATCTGTCATTAACCATTCCAAGGTTTTCATGGGAAGCGTACCTGGGAAAAAGGCCAGTCTGCTTTGGAGTTCTTTTTGAAACTCAGTCTGTGGGGTAATAAGAGGTACTGTAACCATGAGTTCCTTTCTGTCTGCATCCCTGCAGTCTGCGGCCGCCTCCTCCTCCTCATGATGGAACGCTGTCTGAAAACTAGCCGGTTCCATCCTGCTGTAGCCAGGGGCGCTGTACGGATACTAGGGTTGCCCTCAATTTGTACTCCACGGAATGGTGTCTCCTGTAGCTGTCCTTCTGACCGTCGGAACAATTCCAACACTTGCCACCAAATGTAACGGAGCTGGAACACGCAGTCCAATATCTCCGCTGGTATAAGGAAAAATACCCAAGAGGCACTACAGTTTCACCATTCCCGACCTCCCAATTTGGACGACGCACAATTTGGGAGTCAAATAAATACTGACTTTATTTTGTTCTGCAGAAATATTTATACCCATCTCTTCCCACAGGCAATACACATGCCCATATTTGGCCGCACAATACACATAAAGAGAACAATAGGTGGGTCACACCTCTCCGAGGCTCCCTGGCAACTTTGATACAATCAGACATTGATTCAATTACACTTCTTTGTTCTTTATCTGAGAATGAAAACACTGTATACAATAGACTTCCTTTATCTTATGCGGAGTCGCTGTAACAGGATTATCTCCCATGCCAAGTAGCTGCAAATGTCTGGGACAATATTCTGCAGAGCATCAACCAACATACATATAGTAGGATCATATTTTAACCATAATAATCATAAAACAGGGTAAAACAGTGATGGGTTCCGCTACACTCATCTCACTCTTTCCTCCTCTCCCCATCTTCTCAGTAGTTTCCAATTCTTTAGTTTAATTTGTTCCTTCACTATATCACTTCCCACTCTCACAATTCCAATTCCCTAACATAACCCCTTTTTCATTTGTTCCTTCTTACATTTTGCTCTCCTTTCTTCCCTTTCTCTGGCACACCTGCTTCTATTTTTTCCCTCTATCCCTTGAATTCACACGTTCTAATCATTCAAGTTTTCGTCCTCCTTCTTCTATGTTTGTCTCTACCAGTACTTGTCCCACCATTTCTAGATCCACCTTCTCTTTTTACTATTTAGCCCACCTACTTTTCTCACTGATTCCACTTCTAAAACCACCTTTCTTCTGAATACTTTCCCTCACACATCCTCAAATCTTCGCTGAACCTCCTTCCACGTCATCCTCTCTGTGACTATCACCCCAGAATTAAGGTTATTTTTATACTTTACTAGCGACTTGCCCGTCAAAAAAATGACAATAAGATTGTAAGGCAGGTAATGCTGTTTGGTTGAGACATTCATTTTGTTGGTGTTCTGAGATCCTTTTTTTCTTTCGAAAGTAAGTCATTCTGAGATATTGAGGGTTAAAGGACATGGAAGGCTTCTGGATGTTACTAGCAACAATATGCAAATCAATCATCAAAAATCCAAATCAAACAGTTCACAAGTCCATATACCCAACTCGACTCCCTCCCCTTGAGTGTTCAGCGATCAGGGACCTGCCAACGTCGGCTCCTCCAGGACTGGGTGCTGGAGAAGCCAATTGTCCATTCAGAAAGAGTGTCCAATTACCTGAATTCCGCTATTCAGGAGGGTGGCTATTTTAAATGTGGAAATATAGGGTGTGATGGTCTTAATCTCATCCTGTCCCCCGGGTGCAAGCAGGGGCTAGTTGTACCAAATTGTTGCAGGGAGTGAAACTGCCGGCTAGAGGCAAAGGCCCAAGGAGTAGGGGATTCAGGCAAGGAGGAAAGTAAGGGGAACAGATCCTAACGTGTTGGAGAAGTTAGCCGGGACTGGATCCGAGCACTGGGAAGGGTTTTAAATACTTTGTCACAGTATCTATTTACTTTTTTATTCTTCATTTAATTAAGAAGTGCATAAAAGCTCAGTTTTTCTGATTGAAATCATTAAATTTGTATCGGTTTGGGTATGCCCTTTGTAGCTCATGCAGCTCATGAATACACATAATGTGAAGTGCAGTATATCAAATTAACCCATTATTTAACTCTCTCAAATAGCATGTTGCAGAACGTTGTCACTGACTGGTTACTATGAGACAGAGCAACCCCTGTACTTAGGAGAACTTATATATTCGTATCTGCAAATGTGAGACTCCAGAATAACTCTGATTACTCATTTTTGCAGAGTACTGAGTGTGCCAAATCAGACACAGAGATGAGATACTTGAGCTTACCAAGACCTGTTAGACATGTTGGGTCAAGGTCTACTATGAGAACAGGACATACTCCACATATTATGTGGTGTTGAACCGTGTGATTCACATTCAGGTTTCTGCCACTGCTAGTTCACTCCTCTGCCAGGCTTATTCTAGGTAGTCCTTGGCACAGTATCACTAACCAATGGGCGTATGTAGGTTTTATGCGGCATTAGGCCATTCGGATTTGTACACCCCTCATGTCATCATGGAGGAGTGGAAGAGGACTCCAGTGGCAACCTGTGAAGCTCTGGTGAACTCCATGCCCATGAGGGTTAAGGCAGTGCTGGAAAATAATGGGGACCACAAAATATTGACACTTTGGGGACAATTTGGACATTTCTACTTAGGGGTGAACTCACTTTTGTTGCAAATGGTTTAGACATTAATGGCTGTGTGTTGAGTTATTTTGAGGGGATAGCAAATTTACACTGTTATACAGGCTGTACACTTACTACTTTACATTGTAGCATAGTGCCATTTCCTCAGTGTTGTCACATAAAAAGATATAATAAAATATTTACAACAATGTGAGGGGTGTACTCACTTTTGTGAGATACTGTTTATATATATATATATATATATATATAAATATATATATATATAAACTTACAGATATTATATAAATTATTTCGCACATTAAATTTGTTCTTTACTGAGTAGAGAGGAAAAAAGAAGGAAAGGGAGGACAATATGTGAGGATGGGGAGCTTAATAGGTTTGGACCTTAGATTAGATAATTTCCACTTTATTACCGTATATAGACGAGTATAAGCCGACCCGAGTATAAGCAGAGGCACCTATTTTACCACAAAATACTGGGTAAAATGAGTGACTCGAGTATAAGCCGAGGGTGGGAAATGTGCTGCCCCCTGTGTCCCTTTTGTGCCTTTTGTGTCCCCCTCTCTCTCCCATGTCTCTTCTCCCCTCTCCCTTCCCTGTGTCTCTTCCCCCCTCCTCATCCTCAAACTCCCTCCTCAACCCCACTCCTCATCCTCAATCTCCCTCCTCATCATCCCTCCTCATCCTCAACCCCCTCCTCCTCAACCCCCCATCCTCATCCTCAACCCCCCCATCCTCAACCCCCTCCTCAACCTCAATCCCCCTCCTCATCCTCAACCCCCTCCTCTACCTCCCTCTTCAACCTCAACCCCCCTCCTCATCCTCAACCTCCATCCTCATCCTCAACCCCCTCCTCAACCTCCCTCCTCAACCTCAACCCCCCATCCTCAACCCCTCCATCCTCAACCTCCCTCCTCAACCTTAACCCCCCCATCCTCAACCCCCTCCTCAACCTCAATCCCCCTCCTCATCCTCAACCCCCTCCTCTACCTCCCTCTTCAACCTCAACCCCCCTCCTCATCCTCAACCTCCATCCTCATCCTCAACCCCCTCCTCAACCTCCCTCCTCAACCTCAACCCCCCATCCTCAACCCCCCCATCCTCAACCTCCCTCCTCAACCTTAACCCCCCCATCCTCAACCCCCTCCTCATCCTCAACCCTCATCCTCAACCCCCTCCTCTCTGCCTCCTCAACCTCAACCCCCCATCCTCTACCCCCCCATCCTCAACCTCCCTCCTCAACCCCCTCACCCTCAGCCCCCTACTCAACCTCAACCCCCCATCCTCAAACCCCCTCCTCAAACCCCCTCCTCATCCTCAACCTCCCTCATCCTCAACCTCCCTCCTCATCCTCAGCCCCCCTCCTCATCCTCAGCCCCCTAACTCATCCTCAACCCCCCCATACTCAACCCACTTCTCAACCTCCCTCCTCATCCTCAACCCCCCCATCCTCAACCCCCTCCTCAACCTCCCTCCTAAACCTCAACCCCCATCCTCAACCCCCTCCTAAACCTCCCTCCTAAACCTCCCTCCCCATCCTCAACCTCCCTCCTCAACCCCACTCCTCATCATCCCTCATCATCCTCAACCCCCTCATCCACAACCCCCTCCTCCTCAACCTCCCATCCTCATCCTCAACCCCCCCATCCTCAACCCCCTCCTCAACCTCAACCCCCCTCCTCATCCTCAACCCCCTCCTCAACCCCCCTCCTCAACCTCAAACCCCCTCCTCATCCTCAACCCCCTCCTCAACCCCCCTCCTCCACCTCAACCCCCCTCCTCAACCTCAACCCCCCTCCTCATCCTCAACCTCCCTCCTCATCCTCAACCCCCTCCTCAACCTCCCTCCTCAACCTCAACCCCCCCATCCTCAACCTCCCTCCTCATCCTCAACCTCCCTCCTCAACCCCACTCCTCATCTTCCCTCCTCATCCTCAACCCCCTCATCCACAACCCCCTCCTCCTCAACCCCCCATCCTCATCCTCAACCCTCCCCATCCTCAACCCCCTCCTCAACCTCAACCCCCCTCCTCATCCTCAACCCCCTCCTCAACCCCCCCTCCTCAACCTCAACCCCCCTCCTCAACCTCAACCCCCCTCCTCATCCTCAACCTCCCTCCTCATCCTCAACCCCCTCCTCAACCTCCCTCCTCAACCTCAACCCCCCCATCCTCAACCTCCCTCCTCCTCAACCCCCCTCCTCAACCTCAACCCCCCTCCTCATCCTCAACCTCCCTCCTCATCCTCAACCCCCTCCTCAACCCCCCTCCTCAACCTCAACCCCCCTCCTCAACCTCAACCCCCCTCCTCATCCTCAACCTCCCTCCTCATCCTCAACCTCCTCCTCAACCTCCCTCCTCATCCTCAACCCCCTCCTCCTCAACTCCCCATCCTCATCCTCAACCCCCCATCCTCAACCCCCTCCTCATCCTCAATCCCCCTCATCATCCTCAACCCCCCCATCCTCAACCTCCCTTTTCAACCTCAACCCCCTCCTCATCCTCAACCCTCATCCTCAACCCCCTCCTCTCTGCCTCCTCAACCTCAACCCCCCCATCCTCTACCCCCCCATCCTCAACCTCCCTCCTCAACCCCCTCATCCTCAGCCCCCTACTCAACCTCAACCCCCCATCCTCAACCCCCCTCCTCATCCTCCCTCCTCAACCTCAACCTCCTTTCTCAACCTCCCTCCTCAAACCCCCTCCTCATCCTCAACCTCCCTCATCCTCAACCTCCCTCCTCATCCTCAGCACCCCTCCTCATCCTCAGCCCCCTAACTCATCCTCAACCCCCCCATACTCAACCCCCTTCTCAACCTCCCTCCTCATCCTCAACCCCCCCATCCTCAACCCCCTCCTCAACCTCTATCCTAAACCTCAACCCCCCTCCTCAACCCCCTCCTAAACCTCCCTCCCCATCCTCAACCTCCCTCCTCAACCCCACTCCTCATCATCCCTCCTCATCCTCAACCCCCTCATCCACAACCCCCTCCTCCTCAACCCCCCATCCTCATCCTCAACCCCCCTATCTTCAACCCCCTCCTCAACCTCAACCCCCCTCCTCATCCTCAACCCCCTCCTCAACCCCCCTCCTCAACCTCAACCCCCCTCCTCATCCTCAACCTCCCTCCTCATCCTCAACCTCCCTCCTCAACCTCAACCCCCCCCATCCTCAACCTCCCTCTTCATCCTTAACCCCCCCTCCTCATTCTATACCCCCCTCATACTACCCCTCTAAATAACCCCCCCCCCCCTCACTTACCTGCTCCGGCACCCGGTATATGCTAATGACGTGGCGCGCATGTGACATAACATGCGCGCCACATCAAGACCCGGAAGGTGTGGAGGCCGGAGCAGGTAAGTGAGGGGAGAGGGGAGGGGGGGGGGGTAGTATGAGGGGGGTTGAGGATGAGGAGGGGGGAGGGAAAGAGACACGGGGGGGGTAGAGAGACACAAGGTTTGGGGTTAGAGAGACACGGGGGGTAGAGAGATGCGGGGGGGTAGAGAGACACAAGGGGGGGTTAGAGAGACACAGGGGGGGTTAGAGAGACACGGAGGGGAGGAGTGACTCGAGTATAAGCTGAGGGGGCCCTTTTTAGCCTTAAAAAAAGGGCTGAAAAACTCGGCTTATACGAGTATATACGGTGTATTATTACGTAATCACACGTTTGGAAATATTATATGAAAAAAATACTCAAATGAAATCTATTAGAAAACACAATTAGTTGAAACAAAAAATTTAGTTTGGTTTAGTATTATAAAGCTTTCATGATAGTTTTTCTTTTTTTTTTTTTTGTAACTCCTTAATTTTTACCCCTCTGATCAATACAGTTATAAAGAGTTTAACTCTCTATAAAGTAGCTATGGTGATTTCCCTTTTCTCCCTTTCTTTTTGTTTACTTCTCGATAGAGGTCTACAGAATATGGAATATATTCATACAGGTAAAAAAAGAAAAAATAAATAATAATCTAAAAAGGGGGAAGGACAAAGTGGAAAAAAGAGAAAAAAAGAAGAAGGAAACTAAAATAAAGAGGAAACAAGAAGTAATGACTCATAAATGTGTTATTAAATTAGGGGGCAAAGAAATTAGATGTGGAAAGATTATAACATTCTAAAGTGATTTAAGATAACAATTGGGAAGCAGTGGCCTAGACTTTTTAGATGAAAACATCTGACTATTGGGCATCAGATGAAAGCTCTCCGCTTAATGGCGGGGAACTGGAGGGAGGATGCATTATTGAAATCTTTTTGGTATGTGGTTTTAAATGTTTTTTGTGATATATGTTTTGTTTTGTTTATAGCTTGAGTTGGAACATTTTGTAAAGGAACAGAGACTGATCCATAAGGCAATCATATATAAATTGGAATGACTTCAAAAATAATTACACAGAATATCCAAGGCTTGAATAGTTCTGCTAAGATCAGCTTTGCGCTCAAAAGTTGCTATAAAGAGGATGCAGACATAATCTGTCTGCAAGAGACGCATTGGAATGAAGGAGCAATACCCAATTTTGTTAATAAAAAGTATACTACTATTTATAACTCTACTTATAAAAAAAAACTACAATTCTATTTAGTAATAAGTTATCTTATGTTGAGGAGTTGGTGGAAACTGACTCTGAGGGTCTTTGGTGCTTAATGCAGAGATTTCAGAAAAAT
Source organism: Discoglossus pictus (assembly GCA_027410445.1). Taxonomy (NCBI): domain Eukaryota; kingdom Metazoa; phylum Chordata; class Amphibia; order Anura; family Alytidae; genus Discoglossus; species Discoglossus pictus. The sequence continues at coordinate 35,742,460 of CM050174.1, forward strand.
AAATTTCAGAAGCTATTTTAAAACTGAAATTGGGTTCAGCTCCATGACCCGATGGGTATGTTAACCGATTTTACAAACTTTTTGCAAACATTCTGATTCCTCATTTGAAAAACGTATATAATGAAATAAAAAATCAGGGGTATGTTCCATCCGAAATGACAGAGGCCTTGATTGTCACAATACCAAATCAGTAGCGCGATAGACCGGAATGTAAACACTTTTGACCTATCTTGCTCTTGAATGTTGATCTAAAGATTTACTCAAAAGTTTTGGCTGACCGTCTGGGCTCTGTCGTAAATAAATTAGTTGCCTATGATCAATCTGGTTTTATAGGTGGTAGACAGGGGGCAGATAACACTCGTAGAATATTTGATCTGATATCCTTTGTGGATGTACGCAGAATTCCGTCGGTGTTCCTGTCAATGGATGCCGAAAAAGCCTTTGGCAAAGTCGGATGGGATTTTACGGAGCAAGTTTTTGTGAAATATGGTTTTGGAGCCTTTGGCTCAAGGGCCATTAAGGCTCTGTATTCAACCCCATCCGCCTCGGTCATAGGCACAGGCTTCAAAACATATAATAACGATTAGCAATGGGACCAGACAAGGCTGCCCACTGTCTCCCATTATATTTGCGCTTATATTGGAACCACTTGAGACAACGATGAGATAGAAGGTATAAGTATTGGTAATGTAACTCACAAGAGAATGATGTACGCAGATGATGTTGTGGTTTCAATATCTAATCCATCTAAGTCTTTGAAAACATTGCATAAACTGATAGATGCGTATAGTAAGGTTTCTAACTATAAATAAAACATAAAATCTGAAATTTTGAGTTTTCATATTCCTAAGGTTGAAAAAATTTCCCTGGTGTCTGAATTCAACTACAACTGGTTAGCAGAGAGTTTTGGTTAATTTTTAAACCTAGATGGAAAATATTGCCATTTCCAAGCCCGATTCTACCACTGTAATTATTGGAAGTAGATTTATTGCTACCATTCCTTAAATAATGGGTCAAGTATGGTATATATGAGCTGAAAGATTTGTTTATTGATGACATATGGGCATCCTTGGTTAGAGTATAATAGACTTAAAATTAAGTATAAAGAATCAGTCTACTTTTTATTTAAGTTGAGACCTTTAACTAAGTGGTAAAGTCTCATTACAATGAGAGAGAAAAAACACTTAATTTTTAGTTCTTACAATATATTGCGGGGAAGAAATGGATAAATCAATTTCCTGTAAGATTAAACAATGGGAAGTATCCCTTAATAATAATAATAATAATAAATAATAATTTTGGAGCAATGGCCTGAATATTTATCATACAGAGAAGTTTATACCAAACTGATTAACCGTTGGTACTTAGTTCCATTGAATATGGTGCAGATTACTAATATTTTAAATAAAAAGATTTGCTGGAGAGGTTGTGGACAAATAGGTTCTCAATTCCACATTTGGTGGGAATGTCCTCATATCCAGAAATTTTGGAAGGATTGTGCAAGGCAGATTGAAGATATAATTAAGATTCAGTTACCTTACTCTTCTGAAATGTATCTGTTTCACATTCTTCCAAACAATCTTTCCTTGGATATAAAGGCATTTTTTATGCAAATAATGTTTGCTAAATTATTCATTGCTAAAAAATGGAATCAGTCTGCTGTTCCCAGCTGGAATGAGGTATGACTGGAAAAAATAGAGATTTAGAGAGATCACTTCAAAAGAAGGGATTTATTGTTATCAAGGAGTATAAATGGAAAATTTGGGATCATGCCATTGAGACATATATTTCCAGTCTAAGAACTAATATCATCTTTATGCCATTGTATGTATTAAATGTCAATGTTTTATAATTTGTAAATTGATGGTGTTTAAGAGATTTGTTTTAATGTTTGTATCTTAAAAAAAATAAAAAATATTTAAAAAAAAAATAAAAAAATAAAAAATGTCACTGCACATATTTCAATTTACTGGACTGCATCTTCAGGCAGCGTGCTGCCCCCTGAAAATGTGCTTCCCTAGGCCTGGGCCTTGTGGCCCTAGGGAGAAACACACCCATTCACTAACATAACAACATGTGATATCCAGAATCAGTTTAGCAAAATAATCAAGTAAAGCATGGTACAGAGCAACCAAAAGATTTTTTAAGTTATAAGATAAAACATATATAAACTGTAAAGAGTGGAGAACTGACATTTGAAATCACAATGTACAATTCAAAAGCATATGGTTTTAATACTTGTTCATATGTAAACAACCTTTCAACATGATTTTCAATCCTTTACCTAATAATTAGTGATGTCGCGAACATAAAATTTTCGGTTTGCGAACCGCGAATGCGAACCGCCGCAAATGTTCGCAAACCGGCGAACCCGGTGAACCGCCATAGACTTCAATGGGCAGGCGGATTTTAAAACCCACAGGGACTCTTTCTGGCCACAATAGTGATGTAAAAGTTGTTTTAAGGGGACTAACACCTGGACTGTGGCATGCCGGAGGGGGATCCATGTCAAAACTCTCACGGAAAATTACATAGTTGATGCAGAGTCTGGTTTTAATCCATAAAGGGCATAAATAACCTAACATCCCCCTCCATCATCATCCTCCCCTGTATCTCTTTACCCCCTCCCTCATCATCCTCCCCTGTGTCTCTTTCCCCCCTTCCTCATCACCCTCCCCTGTGTCTCATCTCCCCTCCCTCATCATCCTCCCAACTCCCCTCATCATCCTCCCCTGTATCTCTTTACCTCCTCCCTCATCATCCTCCCCTGTGTCTCTTCCCCCCTCCATCATCATCCTCCCCTGTGTCTCTTTCCCCCCTCCCTCATCATACTCCCCTGTGTCTCTTCCCCCCCCCTCCCTCATCATCCTCCCCTGTGTCTCTTTCCCCCCTCCCTCATCATCCTCCCCTGTGTCTCATCCCCACTCCCTCATCATCCTCTTACCTCCCTCATCATCCTCCCCTGTATCTCTTTACCCCCTCCCTCATCATCCTCCCCTGTGTCTCTTCCCCCCACCATCATCATCCTCCCCTGTGTCTCTTTCCCCCCTCCCTCATCATCCTCCCCTGTGTCTCTTTTCCCCCTCCCTCATCATCTTCCCCTGTGTCTTTTCCCCCCTCCCTCATCATCCTCCCCTGTGTCTCTTTCCCCCCTTCCTCATCACCCTCCCCTGTATCTCTTTACCCCCTCCCTCATCATCCTCCCCTGTGTCTGTTTCCCCCCTCTCTCATCATCCTCCCCTGTGTCTCTCCCCCCCCTCCCTCATCATCCTCCCCCCTCCCTTGATGATAAGGGGGGGGGGGAGAGACACAGGGATAAGTGTGAGGGTTGTTAGGGTAAGGGGTGTTATGGATAAGGGTGAGGGGGGTAGGTGTTAGGGTGAGGGGTGTTAGGGCTAAGTGTGAGGGGTGTTAGGGTGAGGGGTGTTAGGGATAAGTGTAAGGGGTGTTACGGTGAGGCATGTTAGGAATAAGTGTGAGGGGTGTTAGGTCTTAGGGATAAGTGTGAGAATGTTAGGGTTAGGTGTTAGGGTAAGGGCTGTTAGGGATAAGTGTAAGGGGGTATTAGGGTTAGGTGTTAGGGTGAGGGGTGTTAGGGATAAGTGTGGGGGTGTTAGGTCTTACGGATAAGTGTGAGAATGTTAGGCTGATGGGTGTTATGGATAAGTGTGAGGGGTGTTAGGGTTAGGGTAAGGGGTGTTAGGGATAAGTGTGAGGGGTGTTAGGGTTAGGGTGAGGGGTGTTAGGGATAAGTGTGAGGGGTGTTAGGGTTAGATGTTAGGGTGAAGGGTGTTAGGGATAAGTGTAAGTGGTGTTAGGGATAGGTGTTAGGGTGAGGGATGTTAGGGTTAGGTGTTAGGGATAAGTGTGAGGGGTGTTAGGGTTAGGGTAAGGGGTGTTAGGGATAAGTGTGAGGGGTGTTAGGGTTAGGGTGAGGGGTGTTAGGGATAAGTGTGAGGGGTGTTAGGGTTAGGTGTTAGGGTGAGGGGTGTTAGGGATAAGTGTAAGGGGTGTTAGGGTTAGGTGTTAGGGGGAGGGATGTTAGGGTTAGGTGTTAGGGATAAGTGTGAGGGGTGTTAGGGTTGGGTGCTAAGGTGAAGGGAGGATGATGATAAGGGGGGGAAAAGACACAGGGGTGTCCTTGCAGCAGAGATCAAAAGAGTCCTTCAGGACTGTATTGCACACTGTGTACAGTAGCCTAGCTATGGTTTCACCTACACTCAGCCTCCTCTCAGTAAGACTGCAAGTTAGTTATGAATCCAAAATGGCTGCTGTCCGTGAGGTAGAAGGGTGTGGAAGGCAGGGTATGATGCTGATTGGCTGGAATGTGTCTGCTGACTGTGAGTTGCAGAGTCAAAGTTTGCTCAATGATAAAGTATAGGGTGCCGGTCGAATATCGCATATGTTCGCAGTTCGCCGCGAACGCGAACATGCTATGTTCGTCGGGAACAGTCCGCTGGCGAACTATTCGCGACATCTCTACTAAAATTATGGTATAGGTTTTTTGACTTCTATTCCCTTTTAATGTATAGGTATAGAGAAGGACACCTCCCGGGAACTCTAACTTGTCGTGGTGAAGGGGACTGTGTACTTCAATGAAGCTGTTAGCTAAACCATGTTGGATCACCCAAGATGAACAGGTCAGACAAATCACAGTCCAGTGAAGAAGGAACTGGCGGTCCTATCCTATTATGGTTGCAGCACCAGTCCGCCGCTGCAGTGCAGTGACCAACTGCGAGATGGCTAGTCAAAGCTTAGGTAAACTGTTATGTAATGGTGAGGGTTAGGGTTAGTTTAAGGGTTAGGCTACAATTCTAAGCTTAGAACTTCTCTAACATATCGGCAGCGCTGCAAAATATCAGCATGGCCATCTAGCGGTTGGTCGCCGTACTGCATACGGCACCTATTTTGCAACTATTACAGGATAGATCCTGAGCTGGCAACCCACTACAGTATATTTGCCAAGAAAACCTTATGAAGGCCATCCCATCTTGCCGGGTCATGGATAAGCACAACCCGAGATATAAAGATAGATGTGCCTGGAGTGCAGCGTTCCATAGCGTCATGGAGAGTCGGACATGGCTAAACAACAACAACAACAATAGAGAAGGGACCATTTTTGTGGTTATGTAAAGTGTAGACCAGTAACAAGCGGAAACATGGATTCCAGTGTTCAAAAATCCAAAATGTCCCCAAAAATGTTTTATGCCCATGGCTTGCACAGCTGCTAATGTTACAAGATTGGTACATACATGACAAATAAGTGTAATTTTCTCTGCCCTGCAAAATGCTTTAGATGTATTAGCTCAAACTAGGCAAACTTGTGGTTTTAGTATACACCATATAGGATAAACATTATGCTGGTAGATAAAAAAAGGAAGTGCCTGTCTATTGTGAACTAAATACTACTGTAATATGATTGATGGCTGGAAAATTGTGCATTTAAAAGGAAACTGGCATATTTAAACTACATGGCTTCATTGTTAAGCTGTCATATCTCGTGGGAAGCTATGGAGCAATTAGTCGTGACAGTGAAGTTATATATATATATATATATATATATATATATATATATATATAAATATAAAATATATATAGATATATATATATATATATATATACAGTATAAACAGTAAAAAAAAAACTTTATCCGGCACCTATGGGGACTCCCTATTGCCAGGTAAGCGTAGTTTCCGGTTAATCGAGAGTCCCTGAAAAAAAGGGTCTAAACGACCCTTAAACCCCCCAAAACCCCTCAAAATGCCTTTAAAAAGGCATTAGCACATAAACTGGGCCAAAACAAAACACCTTCCAAAATTTCAAATGACCAAAGAGGGACCAAATTCTTGAAAGCCTATGCACTATTAGACAGCTTCACCTCCATTCTGTACTATGTATAAACTCATTTTTACAGATATGCACACTTAAAGGGATATGGAAACATCCCTGTGTCTGTATGCAGATCTAAGCACCATTTTGAGTAACTGTAAGCTCTGTTTTTACTCACTGAAACCGTCCATATAGTCCCAACAAAGGTCTGCCCTCAGCAGCTCATGCTATTGGTTTCTATTGGTACTAGATGTACTAGCCAATAAGAGACTGTTTCTCAGCAGCATGTTTTGAAATCCTGCTGAGAGACGACTTGTGATTGGTTAGTACATCTAGTACTAGAGTCACAGGAGACAGACTTTTTGTAGGGACTATTAGAAAGGTTTCAAAGTGTAAAACCAGAGCCACTTGTTAATAAAATGATGTCTAGACATGCAAATTACCATCTAGGTAGCTTAGTTTAATATTAAAAACAAGGAACCTTCTATAACACTTTAATACTTGACCGATATGCTACTGCAAGTGATTCGATGCACTTGGAATATGGAGGCAAAATATTTCTCCACCCTCGGCTCGCCCTTTAAGGGTAATACCATGTAATTCTATGTACATTTTAGAATATTCTACACATTACAAAATGTGTATGAAATTTTCTTTGTAATGACACAAAATTGAAGAGAAAATGGCATACTAGGCGTGAAGCAAATTGGAGACATTAACGCAGAGCTACTTGTAATGGCAATTATTAATGCGCAATTAAATATAGAAACAATTGGGGTTATTAAGCTGTGTTTTTGGATCAAATCATCAATTAGAAATCCACTCCTTATCCCTCAGACTGTTGCAGAAGATAGAGATGACACAGGTAAATGCTGTATGACAGTGCATTGTATGAACTTTTGCAGCCATTTTGGACAGGCCTTATTCTGGACTTCATTTTAATAATCTTAGCATAGAGCTGTCAATCAAAAAAAATGACCCGAGCTATTGTTCTGATTTCACTGAATAGTTTAGTGAACAGAAAATAATATTCATGAGGTAAAAATGTATCTGAACACCACTTTATTCTTACTTACGTATAAAGTCCTCAACAAGAAACTGTCCATAACTTTTGTTCTGATGTCATTGAATGATTTAGTAATTAGAGACTAACAAAACTGAGGTAAAAAATATATTTTTTATTTATATTCTAAGAAACATAGTTTACTCTGGACTCCATTTTGTTTTATATTAGAATAAAGAAGTCAACAACAACAAAAACTGCCCAGAAGAGTCGTTCTGATTTCATTAAATAGTTTAGTGGTCAGAGAATAATACAACTGATAAGGTCTTGCTTTGGACTCCATTTAATTCCATCTGAAGTACAGAAATCAACAACAAAAACTGTCCTGAAATTGAACTAATTTCAATAAATATATTAGAAAACAAAATATAAAATGTGGTAATTGGTTAATTAAGTAGAGTAGCCTTATTCTGATATCAGCTTTGTTTTATCTTGGTGGGCAACAAAACAAAAACTGGAAACACTTTACTGAGGAGGACATATTAGGAGTGAGATAAAATGATATCATTATTGGCTTAAAAAGAAGAATGACAGTCAAGCTTTCTAATCCTTACGTTGCGCATATATAAGACAAGGTTTAGATGAAAGGCTTTAGGGGGTATCGTTACATGATTAAAACAAATGGGTTTGGTGGTGAGCCAGGCCATATTGGATAGTGGTTGGGTGGTATATATACATATATATAGATGTGGATCTTGCGATGTTGGTAACGCAGTTGCATCCCTTGCGAAGCAAGGCGAGCCAGCGCTGCCGTCACACATGCAAGCCTCGCGAATTGAGGTGAAGCAGCCACGCAGCATTTAGGCTGCAATGAGTGCCAAAGGCATCATTGCATCCAGTGGCGCAGTCACACTTGCGTGCCTCGCAAAGCTCATTGCAGCCAGGGGCACCATCACACAAGCGAGCGTCGTGAAGCGAGGCGAAGCAGCCTCGAAGCCCTTAGGCTGCAACGAGCGCCAAAGGTGCTCATTGCAGCCAGCGACTCCGCCACAAATTTCAGTCTTGCAAAGCGAGGGGAAGCAGCCGTGCAGCCACTGCCGCCATTGCAGTACTGTTCAAGCGCGTAACTTTTAAAAACCCACCAAAACAAAAAATAATACATGTATAAAAAATTATAACACATTTACACACAGCACAGGGGGAGACACGGGAAGCCTGGGAGTGAGGTTGCAAGCAAATTACACCCATATTTGGCGTTTTTCGTCACTCGAAAATCGCCTAAGCATAGAAAAAATAGGCGGCTGAAAAAACCCAAATTTCAGAAACAGCATGAAAATGAGGCTCAGCAACGCCAGGCTCGCAAAACGTACAAAATAGACGACGCTGAAGAGACTTACACAAACAACGCCAGGCACGCGGGACTTTGAAAATAATACCAACGGCAGGCGCCACACAAACATTCAGCAGATACACAGGGGAGAAACACAAAGGGAAGGCACAGGGGGGAGATGGTGGAAAGAGACACATGGCATTCCCAAGCACTAAACTAGCAGGTTAATGAACCCTGCAATGAGCGGCCCAAACAATAGGACAGATGAAGGGCTTACAATGAGCACCGCGAGCGGGAGAGGCTTGCAATGAGCGCTAAAGGTTGTTTTTTTTAAAGTCCCACGTGCCTGGCATTGTTAATGTAAGTGTTACTGTTTTCGCCATCGTTTATTTTCTAAGTTTTGTGAGCCTCGTTTTCATGCTGTTTCTGAAATTTTGTGTTTTTCGTCCGCCATTTTTTTCCTTGCTTAGGCGATTTTCGTGTGGCGAAAAACGCCAAATGTCAGTGTTTAATCGCTCGCAACCTCGCTCCCAGTTGCTCATTGCAGCAAGTTTGTGACGACAAATCGCACGTTTTGAGTTTGCGAAAAGGCATGTGGGAGACTCCCAAAATGTATGGAGGAAGGTGCTCTGGTCTGATGAGACTCAAATTTTGTATTTTCGTCCATCAAAGAAAACGCAATGTCTGGCGCAAACCCAACACATCACATCACATCACCCAAAGAACACCATCCCCAGAGTGAAACATGGTGGTGGCAGCATCATGCTGTAGCGTGCTGTTTTTCAGCAGCCGGAACTGGAAAACTGGTCAGAGTTGAGGGAAAGATGGATGGTGCTAAATACAGGGATATTCTTGAGCAAAACCTGTACCACTCTGTGCGTGATTTGAGGCTAGGACGGAGGTTCGCCTTCCAGCAGGACAATGACCCCAAACACACTGCTAAAGCAACACTTGAGGGGTTTAAGGGGAAACATGTAAATGTGTTGGAATGGTCTAGTCACAGCCCAGACCTCAATCCAATAGAAAATATGTGGTCAGACTTAAAGATTGCTGTTCACAAGTGCAAACCATCCAACTTGAAGGAGCTGGAGCAGTTTTGCAAGGAGGAATGGGCAAAAATCCCAGTGGTAAGATGTGGCAAGCTCATAGAGACTTATCCAAAGCGTCTTGGAGCTGTGATTGCTGCAAAAGGTGGCTCTACAAAGTATTGACTTTAGGGGGGAATAGTTATGCACATTGACTTTTTCTGTTATTTTTTCCTCTGTTGTTTGCTTCACAAAACAAAAAAACATCTTCAAAGTTGTGGGCATGTTCTGTAAATTAAATGATGCAAATCCTCAAACAATCCATGTTAATTCCAGGTAACAAAACACGAAAAATGCCAGGGGGGGTGAATACTTTTGCAAGGCAAAAGCAATATATATATACTAGCGACTTGCCCGTCAAAAAATGACGGTCAATAAAATTTAAATGTTGTGAAATTTATTTGCAACACAAAATGAGTCTACTACATTTGTCCCTTTTTTGTTTCTAAAAAGAAATACACATTTCTTTTTTTAACTTTTTATTTTTTGTAACTTTCAACTTATATTTCATAATCATTTTTTTTTTAAAAAACAATATAATAATATCTTAATTTTAATGCATACATATTGTACTTTTTAATGCATACATATTGTAAAGTGTAACATGAAATTTTGTAACAGGCAACTTGTATATTATACAATCTTTCAACCTTCTTTTAACAATACTAACACTTTTAAATAGATATTTATCACTTAGTAACTGCAGACTATATTAACTTAGAGTAAGTACATTTTTTTCCAAAAATTTTTTTTTTTTTATTTGTAACATTTTTGTTAAACTCTCGTTAAACTAAATTAGCATTGAATTCAGAGGAAGGCAAACAATAAAAACCCCCATTCAAACTTTTGCAATTGTATCTTAGAGGGAAAAAAATTAATTCCTTCCTGACCCCATTAACTGGCGATCGGATTACTCCCTGAATCAATACTTTTCCAAATCTTATAAAATGATTCAACTACATAGTAACAATACATGTTTGCCTATAACATATCTCTTTAACAAACAGTTTTTAAACTTTTTTTTTGTGGGACCAATCATATGAACATGAAACTTGTAACCCATTTCAATATGTTTAAGGATGTTTAAGTTTTTTTTTTATTTTCTGTTTGTCTTTTATGCAAATATCACATAGCGTTTCCAAAGTGAAATAGTGGTCCCCTATTTAAAGAGTCCCAGAGTACTTACATTTTGTACTGGAAGTCAAACCACTGTTCTCTATGGATTTTTTTGTCCATTGTATATAGTTTGTTCTTGAAATGTTGTTTTTGTGCAATAATATTGAGTACCTTAAAATGTTGTCATAGAAATGAAACTACTCTACTCTATGTTTACAACACCTCATAGTACACAATGTTTTTTGTGTAAACGCATCCATCGTCTAATAAATGACCCTGACTTTCATTTTCGTCAACAGTCACTTTAATTTCGTTTGGATTGGTGCACCTTGAAAAAGCAACATAGAGTTGTCCATGTGCAAAAACTGGTTCCTTTAAAAAAATCCCAACAGACTTAAAAGTTTGGCCTTGTGATTTATTGATGGTCATGGCAAATGCCATGATAACTGGAAACTGTCTCCTTTGAAGGACAAAAGGCAAACCACTCTCGCTTGGAGCTAAATCAATTCTTGGTATAAAAACTCGGTCACCTCTATGGGTCCCAGTTATAATTTCTGCATGTATAAAATGATCTTTTAACTCATGCACAATTAATCTGGTGCCATTACAAAGTCCTTTTTTTGGATTCATATTTCGCAATAACATGACAATTGCACCTTTTTTCAATTGTAAATATGTGGTGGCATTCCAGATGGTGTTAAGGAATTAATAAATTCAATACTAAAATTCGATTCACTCTCTTTATCATCAGCCAGAACAAAATCTGCACTGTAATAATTCTTCTGTGGTGCATTGATGTATTTTAAAATTTCATTATTTACATTCAAGGCATCGATATTTTTTGATGTTAATATCACTTTGTTTGCAATGTCTGAGTAATCCTCGTTATTAAGAGTGTTTAGAAATATGGCTGATATCAGTGATTCGTTGCAAACCATTTCTGATGGAATTTCAATAGTATCATTTGGTAAATGCTGTATTTCTGGATGTTTTCCTTCTCCGATTTTAATAAGCCAATCATTGAATTCATTTTGGCCTTCAGATCTCATATTTAATTCTAATTTGAGATGTGTAAATATTTGCCACAGTTTACTGGTCTTGATACATGTTTCAATGATCTCTGTTCTATTTCCGTGTGGCACAACAGGTAATGTTTGCCGAAAATCTCCTCCTAACAGCATCACCTTTCCACCAAATGGCAACTTATTATCCATCACTTCTTTTAAGAATCTGTCAATACATTGCAGTGCGTGACATGACATCATTGTTGCCTCATCTATGATAATTAGTTTCGTTAGTTTAAATTTTTTTGCTTGTATAGAATTGAGTCGAATATCTGACACTGATGTTTCCAAAATGGGAACTGGCAGCTTAAATCCACTATGAACAGTTCTACCACCATCTAACAAAAGTGCAGCAATTCCAGTTGTTGCAAATGGCATAGCTATCTGACTGTGTGATCGAATATAACTCATCAAACAATTGTAAAGATAAGTTTTTCCAGATCCACCTGGGCCGTCTAGATAGAAATACCGGTCTTTGACCATTTCATCATCTGTAGCATTTGTGATGGCCTGAAATGCTTCTAACTGTTTAGTATTTAATGTTGCCAGTTTTTCTTGTGTTTTTTGTTTTTGTAGCTCAGTGTCATAATCATCAAAATTAATGTCATCTATAAGTCCTGGATCCGGTAAATTAAAACTTGAACAATTTAATCCATGAGCAAACAATATTTCTTGAATTTCCAACAATGTTTTTAACAGAGCGATTGGTTCTCTGTAACGTTTCAAGAAGTCTTCTGACATGTTTAATTTAAATGTTTCCCACAAAGTGAAAGCATCAGGTACATTGCAAAATATGCATATGAATGCAAATTGTTGTCTCATTTGCTTTGGCATTTGACATAGCGCTGCTTCTTCCAGACACCTCTCCCATTCTGTATCATCAGCTATGAAATTTTGCTGTCTTGCAGCTAATAGGAATGTATCATAAACGATGTCATTGACTGTACGTAAATGCTCAAAACTCTGTGCACCGGGAACATGTAGCAGAAGTAATCTTAAGCTGAAACGTTCAATATCCCTTGGACTGACGGTATAAATGCGTGGTATAATTTTTTGTGCATCTCTTCTTCGTTCTTTCCATTGACCATTTACAAATACATAGTAATATGGTATCTCTATGTATAAAAATTGTCTGGCCTGCGTATCCTGACAGTTTAATTTAAACCATGCTATAAGTGTGGTATCTCTGTCTTCACTTTGACATAATGCAAGTCTTTCATTTCCTTGAGTAAAGCAAACCATCTGACTTTGAGGCAAATGTACAGCTAAGCGATAGATAGCATGTGACCGATCATGCATCTCAAATTTCAAAAGGCGCCACATTGCTTCAGGAGCACTAACATAGCGAGCATCTAAATAATTTGATAGTTCATCGTGTACAATTGGATTTTCGTTTTCATTTACAGCACCTTGTACAACAACAGTAGCTGCGTCATATCCTTTGTATATATATTTATACACATACTTAATTGATTTAATCGAAGTGCAAGCTTCTACATTGATGTGTGCATTGTACTTGATGAGCAAATGTGGATTGTATGGAACAACAAATCTATTATCAACCTTTTGGCCCCGGATAATAGCTGTTTCTCCTTGTGTTCTTTTATACAAAGGATATCCATCACAATTAGCATAAGTTTGCATTTGAAATTGTTTTGGGAATTCTTTTGTACATTTTTTATTTTCCATACATGGTGAATTAGGATTCATCTCTCCACATGGGCCATGAATCATTCTATGTGTAACAATCTCCCAAAGTTTTGTATATTTTTTTTGGTCTGGCAATTCGGCAGAAATGACTGAATCCACTCTCTCTGCAGTTTTCAACTTATCTTTTTCCTGCAGTATTAAAAGTATGTGAGCATGTGGCAGTCCTCTCTTTTGAAATTCAATAGTGTAAACAAATGCCATACATTGTCCAAATAATTTTGCTTTAGTGATATCATGTATTAATGAATTCAGTTTGATTTTAAATACTCTTGCCACTAAATCTGGTCGGTCAGATGTAGTTTGTCCCAAATACAAATTTTCCTTGATCTCTGGCCATTGGGGATTACACGTGAATGTAATAAATAAATCTGGTTTTCCAAATTTTGTGACAATAGCCATGGCATCATTATACCTTTCTCGCATATTGCGAGGAGATCCTTGGAAAGTTGATGGCAAAATAATTGCTCTTCCAGCTGGAATGTCTCTGTTTGCAGCTATTTCAGCCACATAATCCATTAATCCACAATACTGTTCAACTCGTAATTTTTTTTGTTGAAATTTAATGAAATTTAAATTATTGGCTTCAACTTGTAGATATGAATCAATAATCCATTGTTGAGTGAGTTTGCCTCCATGTAAAATTGGATTAAAGCAGTCACGGATAGCAGTTTGTGCAACTTTATATTCCAGCATTGAAACATTAGATCTAATGCGAAGTTTAGTATTGGGATAAGTTTCCAATTTTAATTTTGGTTCCCATCCAGGTTCACCATTTGGAAAGAAAATGGGATATGTCATTGGATCTAAATTACAACTTAATATATTGATGTTGATAAATGGTTGTTCTTCATTGCGTGGATATATTCTAATATCACGCTGAAAAGGTGGTTCACCATCCTCATTTTTAAACACCATAGCAACCTCATTTACTGTCGGTAAATTATATCTTCTTTGATCAGTGTTGCGATCTCTTTTTAACACCATATTTACTCTTGGTATAGGCAATAGATGTCTTTCAGCATGTTCCTGTTGTTCTTTTTCCAGCTGTGCTAATTGTTTGTATGCTTTACTATATGGGTTGTTTTGCATAATTTTATCCAGCTGTTCAAAGACTATGCGCAAACACTGTCTATTTTCTGGTAGTGTCATTCTTTGTTCCACAGCTTCCATCGTATCCAAGACATACAACTGTGCAAATTTCCTTGGCTCTCCTTCTTGTGGGTGTAAATGTGAAGTTCGGTGGTATATTTGACCTTGAATTTTGAAACAATAAGGACCATGTCCTGGTACATTTTCTGCTAAAGTTGCACCCATTGAAGCAAATGAAATTGCACTGTTATAAGACCTGATGTTTTGTTTGAAATTATTATAATTTGGAAATGTTGGATCACTCATAATACATTCTAAATAATATGGAAATGGATGTCTTAGTGGAAGTTTCACCTTTCCTTTCTGACAGCAACTAATGAAATTTCCATCAGTAGGTCTTTCCTTTATGAAATGATAGGCCCCACAAAACTGACAAAGCACATTAAGTAACCCACAATAATGAGTATCTACATGTACTGCAGTATTGAACACATTGTCATGCATTTTTTCCACATATATATCAAACCCACTTTCTATATGTACATTGTTGTCATGTGTGTCTACATTTAAGTCATTCTGCACAATAGAATCATTAGACACTGGTTCACATAGATGTTTTTTTTTACTTTTCCTTTTTTTGCAAGGCCCAACAGACTCACTTTTGGCTTTCTTAGCAATCTTTCTTTTATTTAAAAGTCTCTGTTGATCTTCTTCTCTCAAGCGTTGTGAAGTTTCTGGTGTATGAGCATCTCTCCACCTTTGCTTCCTTTCCCTTGCCAATCTTCTTTTGCGTTCCATTTTGTCTTCTCCATTATCTTCCATTTTTTAATCTGTAATAGTCAATATAAATATTAATTAGTCTTTCTTCTTATTTTTGTGTACATATGTCTTTTTACTTTTTGGACTGTTACATTAAAGTTGATGAATAAACGTTATCCTTGTTTCCAATGAAATAAATGAAACCATTTTTCAAATTATTTTATTGACATATATTAAATTGGTAATAACTGGACATATATATTTATTATATCAATTATTCATCTTTCAATTCATTTTAAATCCTTCTTGATTCACTTCACTGCATACATTTTTTTTTTTTTTGGCAAGTGCTTCTTCGTTTTGTTAAATGTTTGTATTGCTTCGTATTGTCTATTCAACTTTCCATAATTTTTTTTAACATATGCTGTTTTGATGTGTCAGGACCAAATTAAATATTTACCTGCAAAGACGGTCTTGATGTTGTTCAAAGGCTGCAAACGTCACACTGTGTGTTTATTCACTTTCCTTGATCAATAATCTGTAATTTAAATTTTAGAATCTTTGTATTATTTCACTTCACCCATATCATGAAATAAACATCAATCAAGAGACATATATTTTTATTCCTTAAAAACCTGAAAGCAAATTCTTTAATATGTTCCTATAGTAATCTAATACAAAACTGTTTTTGATATTACTCATTATTAATAATTAATTCATTAAATAAAGTGCATTATGAATGTTATTTTTAATTCTTTCACACAGGTAAGCACAATATCTAACGAATTAATTACTAATGTAATATACATTATTAATTAATAATTATATTTAATGTACATTATTAATTAATGCAGAATATATAAGCAATTATTAATTTAATGTACATTATTAATTAAATTTAAACTGAAAACATAAACATGAGTCTATCTGAGAATTAAATTATTAAAATCATGTACATTCTTAATTAATGACTCAATGTGTTTGTTTTCTGCACATTCTTAAACGCTAACATTTTTGATATTACTGTTTAGTAATAATTAATTAATTGTATAAAGTACATTATAAACGTTATTTACAATTCTTTTACACAGGTAATTACAATATCCAATTAATTAGTAATGTAATCTACAATTAATTAATGTTCAATATATAACCAATTAATTTGTAATAGAATGTACATTATTAATTAATAATTAAATTTAATGTACATTATTTATTAATTCATGAATAAATGTGTTTCTTTTTTATGGACATTCTTAAACGCAAACTCACTTTTATATTAATGCTTAATTCATTAATTATTTAATGTACATTATCAATAGTATTGTCAATTGTTTCACACAGTTAAGCTCAATATTATATTTCTGTTAATGAAATAATGTACATTAATTTAATAGTTAATTGGTTATATTTTATTGATTATTAATTCTTAATTAAATAAAATACATTATGAATATTATTTACAATGTTTCACACATTTAAGCACAATATATAATCAATTAATTATTAATTTAATGTACATTATTAATTAATAATTCAATGTAATGTACATTAATAATTAATGCACAATACATAACCAATTATTAATTTAATGTACATAATTGTCCTTATTAAGTAACTAATAATATAGTAATTAATTAATGATACTTCTTAAAATGTACCTTTTGTAATTCAATGTTCCTGAATCAGTATCCTGAAGAGCTATCAATCTCTTTCGATTTTCCAGCATCCGAAAATGTCCAGTCACACTGTCATCACCTCAGGAAAAGGTGTCAGTAATGTGTCAATTGTGCCCTATATATAGGTTTTTGCGCGAGCCAAATGCATTGTTTTCGGCGGGAAATACGGGTGCGCGAGCGAAATGCATTGTTTTCGGCGGGAAATACGCTGTTGCTCGAGACCAATGTGTTGTTTTCGGCGGGAAATCGGAGTTGGCGCGAGACAAAGGCGGGAAATCGTAGTCGGCGCGAAGCAAAGGCGGGAAATCGTAGTCAGCGCGAGGCAAAGGCGGGAAATCGGAGTCTACGCGAGACAAAGTCGGGAACTCCGTGTTAATCCGGAAATGTGTGGTGTGCGTCTTATCGGATTTTCCGTAAGTGTTTTCCGTGGCTATAGTGCTGTAGCCTCGTTTTCGTTTTGTTCGGCCGCCATTTTTTCTCTCGCTTATTTTTTTTAAAGTGTCTAAACTCTTTTATTTTGCTTTAAATGAAGGCGATAGTTTTTGTTTTGAGGTCCAGGATGCTTCCTCTTGCTGTCGGTAACTTTTTTATTTATGTGTTCTGTGTATTTAGTGTGTTTTATCTTTTTTCTTGTCCGCGGGTTGCGTCCGATTTTTGCGATGTCGTAATGTGTCTTATACGCCGTCACGGATTATCCGTAATGTGTCTACGCCTTTTTTTTCGGCCGCCATTTTTTCTGTCGCTTATTTTTTTTTTTGTGTTTACATTTTTGTATTTTAAGGTAAATCAATGTGTAACTCGCTTTCTGCAGGTCGTGGATGCTCCCTCTTGCTATCGGTTAGGTTTTTATGTATGTGGTGTGTGTAGTTATTGTTAATTTTAATTTTTATGATAGGCGGTTTGCGTCCGTATTTTTTTACTACGTTTTAACGGCTCGCCTCGCTACGCGAGGCTCGCCGGACGATGAGCGCCTGCGGCGCTCATCGCTAAGCCCGCTAAAGTTCTACGGGTTAACGGCTCGCCTCGCTTCGCGAGGCTCGCCGGGCGATGAGCGCCTGCGGCGCTCATCGCTAAGCCCGCTAAAGTTCTACGGGTTAACGGCTCGCCTCGCGTCGCGAGGCTCGCCGGGCGATGAGCGCCTGCGGCGCTCATCGCTAAGCCCGCTATTCGTACGGACCACGCAAACAGCGTGACGACGACTCGTAGCAGGACAATTATAATATGTGATATATACTGTATATATACACATCTCATTCTGGATCGCTACCTTTTTGTGAAGGGGCTTATGAACCTCAGTGAAGCTGTGAGCTATACCATGAAGGGTCACCCAAGATATGCAGTCATAGTAGAGGGGTCACTGGAGAAGGAAATGGCAACCCACTCAAGTATCTGTTTCATTAAAACATTATGGATAAGCACAGCCAGGTACCTAGATGTGCCTGGCGTGCTTAAATCCATAAGGACACAGAGAGTCAGACACTACTGAACAGCAATAATATATACATACCTATATATACAGTATATATATATATATATCCACATATATATCCATTATATAATTATTTAATTTCTTAAACATGCTGCTTTAAAAAAAACATTTACCAAAACACCAATTGGCAAAGGAGAAAGATATAGGTAGAGAACAGCCTGTGATCCTCGATGAGATTGTTTTACCTGGAAAGCATAGCTAGTGTGATACCCCAAAGCTTGTTACAAACCCTATAAAGCCTTTTAAATGAGAAACAGAGATGTGGGAACCTAGTAGAGTACTTTAGAAGAAAATATGTTCCTCTTGGTTGTTTACTACACACACAAATATATATATATAATTATATATATATATATATATATATATATATATATATACACAGTCCAGTCATATTAATATGACCATCAGCTAATATCCGTAATAACAGCCGTATGCAGCACAGACAGCAGCTAGAAGTGAGTCAGTAAGATGCTGGAAGGTTGGCAAGGGTTTCTGAAACCATGCAGACTACAGTGCATCCAACAGCTGGAAGAGGATCCTTACGGTGAACATGGCAATTGAGGTGGTCCTGCAGGTGCTTATTGGATTTCTAGTCCAAGGAAATTGGAAGCCAGGGAAGTACTTGGAAGTCTTCGTCGTGCTCCTCCAATCACTCCCGGACAATACTGGTCATATGACATGTTGCATTGTCCTGCTGGAAGATCCCATTCACTCCAGGGAAGACAGTCACATGTATGGGTGTACTTTATCTGATAGAATGGATAGATAACCCATTGGTTTAGAGTGCCTTCCAAGCCGTTTCTGCCGACGTTCATCTCTGACATCAACAGCACGTGGTGCTCTGCAGTTTTGATGCTGTTTATTCACAATGGTGCCATATGTCCAATCACGGTACACTCTTACCACAGCAGAACGCGAACAGTTCACAAGCTATGCTGTTTCAGAAATACTGCCACTCTTGTCCAGTAAGCCAATGGCCATCTCCTTTTTAAAGTTGAATAAATTACATGTTTTACCCATGGCAGCGATGGTAATACGTTTGGGAATGCCTACATGTCACCTTAAATACCAACCAAGCCAGCTCATACCGTATTTCATTGGCTATGTGCGGCTAATGTCAAGATTAGTCACAATAATGTGACTTGACCCAGCTTAAAGCTGTATAATACAGCAGGCATATGCTTAAAAGGAACCATGGTTGAAATGGTATTTGGAGTAAAGAGTAAAGCCTTTGTGGGCAAATTTGCATGTCCCTGCCCATGGCTCCCAGAATGCAGTGTAATAACTGTATTTCTCATAATTCTGAGCATGAGACAAGTTTTTTTAAACTTGTTTTAGACATTCAAATGTGAACACAAATGTACTACGGTATTTATTTACTATATGAGCTACTTGCCCGTCAAAAATGACGGGAATAAAATTGTAAGGCTGGCAATGCTGTTTGCCACACAATGCGAGGATATGGGCCCTCTGAGCCCCTTCAACACTCATCGCGAGCCCCGCGCTGAGAACCTTCGTTGCTCATTGCATGGCTTGCAGTAAGCGCCTTTGGCGCTCATTGCGAGCCTTTTCCCCTGTGTACTACCTTGGGTTAAGTGTTGCTGCCTTGGGTAAAGTCTTATTGGCTTGAGTTAAATGTTACTACCTTGTATTAAGTGTTACTAGTTTGTGTTAAGTATTAGTGCTTAGGGCTCGTATTTACGTCCTTCGGCCTCCTTTTCGTCTTTTTTTTAAGTTTTTTCGGCAGGAAAAAGGCAAAATATGCCTCAAATTAACTTGCAACTTCACTCACAGGCTTCCTGGCTCTCCCCCTGTGCTGTATGTGAGTGTGTAAGTGAATTTGAGGCATATTTGTGTGTTTTTGCAGGTCTTTTCAGTTCGGTGGTTCGGCCATTATAGTCTTATTTTTGCGAGCCCCGCAGTCCATCTACGTGATTCGGGTCCTAAGTCCTATGGGCCGTAATTTTGCAGGCATCGCTAAGTCCAGGGGCCTCGCGATGAGCGCCTTCGACGCTCATTGCAGCTAAGTCCCGTGTGTCTCGGGATGAGCCTTTGGCGCTCATTGCAGCTAAGTCCCGCCTGCGGCACTCATCACCCCTGCAATGAGCGCCTACGAGGCTCACAGTGCAATGAGCGGTTTCGGCGCTCATTGCAGCATAAGCACCTGCATGCTTCAACTGCTCACCTTGCGAGGCAACTGGAAGCATAGAAATTAATGCTTGTAATACATTTTAATATTGAAAATGTCCAATTATTGAATAGAAATGTTATTATCAATCAACAGATTATACCAATAATTACTTCCTGATAGGGCATATCCTGTGTCAATACATGGTAACCAGAGGGGTGGCTTTTGATATCACTAAATATTTTGTTTTCATATAAAGGCCAGTCTTTGTTGTCTAATAAACTTACCCATACGCAATTTGCCAACTATGAACTGTTGTGTTTATGGTATTTGGAAACCTTTCTTGTGGGTCCATTGAATACCACACAAAAGTCTAACCCTCCCAGTCAGAGGTACCGCAAACATATTTCACACAATGGCAGTCTGATTTATTTTTTACGAAATAGCATGGAGTGCTAGTGTAGAAGGAATATATATATATATATATATATATATATATATATATATATATAGAGAGAGAGAGAGAGAGAGAGAGAGAGAGAGAGAGAGAGAGAGAGAGAAATTTGAGTCTAAGTAAATAATTAAGTAGTAAAAAAAATTGTGACGCTTGTTTTTAATTAGAAAAAAAAATTGAAATCTCTGGGGGCATCATCAATACTTTGATTTAGGATGTGTGTTAGAGAGGTATTTACTTTTCTACTGGGGTGAACTTGTATTTATTGATGCAAGCATGTATGGGGAAGAGTGTAGGTGTGAGATCCTAGTGGGGGAGTGGAGAGGAGGGGGGAAAACACACAGGGGAGAGGTTGGGGGAAGAGACACAGGGGAGGGTGGGGAAGAAACACAAGGGAGGGGGCAAGAGACACAGGGGAGGGAAGAGGGAAAAGACACAGGGGAGAGGGAGAAAGAGAAACAGGGGAGGAGAGAGGGAGAAAGAGACACAAAGGAGGGAAGGGAGGAAGAAACACAGGTATGGGGGGGGAGACATAGGGAAGGGAAAGGGGAAAAGACAAATGGAATGGGTAAGAGACACAAGGGAGGGAGAGAAAAATAAAAAATGATACCGTCATCTTTGACGGGCAATTTACTAGTGCAAAATATATTGAATAAAATCTGCTATACATCAATTGCATACTGATGACATTGATTGTGCTAAAAATGTTTATAGCTTAATCTGTTGTACTGGATATGCAGGGTAGTGTCCTAGCCTATCAGGGGTCATGTCTCAACAGCACTAAAGTGGTCTGTATCTTCATACACTGCAGTGGGCAGACCCTCAGAGGGTCTATTTGAATGATTTTAGGCAGTAAAACAAGTAAATAAATACACAGATATATTATATACCTAGTAAAATCCAGCCTTTAACAAAAGTGCAAGTCATAGTAGGGTAGCCCCTCACGCCCACCTCAGGCTACAGGCACACTAGCAATCAGATGAAACAAGCTTAGTGTCCAAAATGTAAGATTGTTATGTACATGGCTTAGCTGCTAATGTTGTCACTTTGTACATGTCCAGGGGTCCATCATCGGTTGCCCTAACCAAAAATGTCTGTCTTGAATAAAATCTGCTGATTAGACTTCTTCCCACTACCATTGCCATTACTGTGCTAAGATGCCTCTCCAGGAGATGTTCTGACCATACAACAACATAACAATGTGTCAACATTGAAGGACCTCATCTCCAGCCCTGCACCCTTAGATCAATCCCAGGACGATGGGTGTTAGTCCTATACAAATTCTTTGGTGTTGATGCAAGATGATTAATGCTCCTCTCCTTGCCAAACACACACCTGTGTAAGAGCCTCACCCTTAGTACCTTATTATTGTTACCTGTCAAGGCTTCCTCACAAGTGATCACTGCGCTGGAGGGTAAAACTGCTATTGTACATCTGAATTTCCATATTGGAAACCCTCTAGTGCACCTGGACATGCATTTTTTTTTCCAATTTTGTTTTACTAGTGGCTGATATTAATGTACATTCCTAACAGGATTAGGCACCTGGGTGGGGAGAGAGTATAATAGAACAACAGAACATAATAGAAGAGCAAGTCCCAGTAAAACCACTCTCCTTATCAAAATAAAGATAGTAGCCCTACCATCATGGGCATAGGAGCTCAAACATATCTTGAGGGGATATACTGTATATATATATATATATATATCATATATATAGGTGTGGACCAAGAACGTTGTTCGGAATGTTTGCGATGTTGGCCACGCAATTGCCAAAGGCGCTCACCTGCGAAGCCTCGAGAAGCGAGGCGAGCCGTGTACGGTGTACGACTTAGGCTGGATAAGCGGCAAAGGCACGCGGGACTTTGAAAATAAAACAAAAGGCCTTCAGTGCGTAACACACAAACATTGAGCAGACACACAGAGGACAAACACACAGGGAAGGGACAGGGGGGAGATGGTGGAAAGAGACACATAGCATAAGCACAAAACTTGCAGGTTAACGAAACTGCATATTAACTATTATCTGGATTGGTATTTTGACTATGGCTAGGCATGTTAGATGTTGGGTCGGGGATTAACGGTCAGGTTGGAGTGAGATGGAATTAAGTGTTAGGGATCGGACTAGTGAAGGGGTAAGTGCTAATGTTTGGGTTAGCAGCTGGGTTTAGGTGTTAGAACTGGGATTAGAGCTGCAAGCTATGGGTTGAGGTTGTTTTAGAACTCACATAGGGTGATAGGACCAAGGTTAGAGGCTGAGGTTTTGCTAGCACTAGTATTAAAACCAGGTTTAGGAAGTGAACCTTTTCCTATTTTGTTACATTACAGCTTTAAATTCCATGTTTTGTAAATCGGAATTTTATGTCATGGATCAGAACACAAAAGTCTAAGTTGGTGAAGTGAAATGAGAAAAATATATACAGAAAACTATTTTTTAGAAATAAAAACCAGAAAATTAGCACGTGCATATGTATTCACCCCCTTTGTTATGAAGCCCATAAAAAGCTCTGGCGCAACCAATTACCTTCACAGGTCACATTATTATTGAAATGATGTCCACCTGTCTGCAATCTGTGTCACATGATCTGTCATTACACCTTTTTTGAAAGGTTGCAGAGGCTGCAACACCTAAGCAAGAGGCATCACTAACCAAACACTGCCATGAAGAACAATGAACTCTCCAAACAAGTAAGGGACAATGTTTTTGAGAAGTACAAGTCAGGGTTAGGTTATAAAAAAATATCCAAATATTTGATGATCCCCAGGAGCACCATCAAATCTATCATAATCAAATGGAAAGAACATGGCACAACAGCAAACCTGCCAAGAGACGGCCGCCCACCAAAACTCATGGACCGGGCAAGGAGGGCATTAATCAGAGAGGCATCACAGAGACCTAAGGTAACCCTGGAGGAGCTGCAGAGGTCCACAGCAGAGACTGGAGTATCTGTACATAAGACAACAATAAGCCGTATGCTCCATAAAGTTGGGCTTTATGGCAGAGTGGCCAGAAGAAAGCCATTACATTCAGCAACAAAAACATTTTGGCACGTTTGAGTTTGCAAAAAGCCATGTGGGAGACTCCCAAAATGTATGGAGGAAGGTGCTCTGGTCTGATGAGACAAAAATTTAACTTTTCGGCCATCAAAGAAAACGCTGTCTGGAGCAAACCCAACACATCACATCACCCAAAGAACACCATCCCCACAGGGAAACATAATGGTGACAGCATCATGCTGTGGGGATGTTTTTCAGCTGCTCAGAGTTGAGGGAAAGATGGATGGTGCTAAATACAGGGATATTCTTGAGCAAAACCTGTACCACTCTGTGCGTGATTTGAGGCTAGGACGGAGGTTCACCTTCCAGCAGGACAATGACCCCAAACACACTGCTAAAGCAACACTTGAGGGGTTTAAGGGGAAACATGTAAATGTGTTGGAATGGCCGAGTCACAGCCCAGACCTCAATCCAATAGACAATCTGTGGTCAGACTTAAAGATTGCTGTTCACAAGCACAAACCATCCAACTTGATGGAGCTGGAGCAGTTTTGCAAGGAGGAATGGGCAAAAATCCCAGTGGTAAGATGTGGCAAGCTCATAGACTTATCCAAAGCGACTTGGAGACGTGATTGCTGCAAAAGGTGGCTCTACAAAGTATTGACTTTAGGGGGTGAATAGTTAATTACATTGACATTTTCTGTTATTTTGTCCTATTTGTTGTTTGATTCACACACAAAAAAAAACATCTTCAAAGTTGTGGGCATGTTCTGTAAATTAAATGATGCAAATCCTCAAAAATCCATGTTAATTCCAGGTAACAAAAAAACACTAAAAATGCCAAGGGGGTGAATACTTTTTCAAGGCATTGCATGTTAGGATTTAGATTAGAGTTTGAGGTTGTCTTAGAGTTTGGGCTAGATGTTAAGTCTACAGAAGCTGTTTTAAGGTTGGGGTTAGGTGTTCGGAGTTCTGATTAGTATTAGGGATTAGTATTGTGACTGGGTGTAGGAGCTTGGGTCAGTGGTTAGGTTTAGTGTTAGACTTGATAGAGTTGGGATTAGGTGTTACAGTCGGATTAGTGTAGGATTAGTGTTGTTGTTATGTGTTACATTTTTGGTTAGGCATTGGAATTACATATTGGGAAAGGAATTAGGGTTTGGGTTGATAGTTGGAGTAGAATATTTTGTTAGGGTTGCATAGGAGTTTTGTTAGGGTATGGATTAGGTTTAAGGACTGGTGTTTTTTGTGTTCTAGTTCGGTGGTTAGGGAGTTGTAATAGTTTGGGGCTAATAGTTTAGGTATGGTGTTACTGTTATGGCTGTGGTTGGAATTAGGTGTAGGTATTTGTGTTGGGTGAATGTGTTAAGGTAGCAGTTAGGATTTTGATTAAAGTTTTAGGGTAGGCATCAGAGTTGATAGGTTGTGGTTGAGGTTGTATTAGGTAAGGTTTTAGGGTTGTTTTAAATGTTATGTTAGGACTAATGATAGGACTGCCGATCTGGTTGAAGTTTTGCGTTGCAGTTGGAGTTGTGTTGAGTTGTGGAGAGACGTATACTGTAGGTTAGGTGTGAGGACTATCATTAAGGCTGGAGTTAGGTTTAGTATTACGTGTTAAAGTAGATGGTGGTTAGAATCTGAAGTTGCATTAGGGGAAGGGGTTAGGTGTTTTAAATGTGGTTATCGGTGAGGTTGTGCCACAGTTGTGATAAGGTATTAGGGTTACTGTTGAGTTTAGAGTCTGATGTTAGAGGTTGGAATTAGGTGTTAAGTTAAGGGTTAGAGCAAATGTAATACAAGTTGGAACACACTTAACCTAATTATTATTATTAACTTTTAATGTAATGCGCCAACATATTCTGTACAAGGGATAAGAACAAGGACAAATAGAATATTAACAATCTGTAGAAGGTGGAGGGTCCTGTTTTGAGCTTAGCATCTTTGTAAAAAGTACTTTTTTCCCAAAGCACCCTACAAGATTGGAAACTCGCTACTTACAATATAAAGAGAATGGAAGAGACAGAATCCTGGAGAAGGGTATTTAAGGAATAGCAAGGGTCAGGAAGAAAATGAAAGTTTGGTTAGGTAGGAAGTGTGCAGAGTTAGAACATTTTTTTTTCCATTTAATGGGAGAGAGAAGGGATCTGATAGAAAGTCATTTATAGTAAATGGCTCTAGTATGTAATATGTTATATGCCTCTAGTGGTCAGATAATATAACCTGCAAATGGGAAAGTAAGGTGATACAAATTGAGGATATTTATCTCACTTGAAAGTCTTCTGTCATGCTCATGGCTTCTCTATTTGTGCTGAAGGATTAGTGGTAATTTGAAGCTAGATTGCTTCAAGAAATTATTACTTTACAAAAGTGTAGTAGATATATGAAAATGGATAAAAGTACATTTATTCCAGGCTTATAAACATGACTATTCTGACAAATAATTAAAAGCCCACTGTAGTTTAGGAAAAACTTCATATTTGTGAAGTATATAACAAACTACCATTAATTGATATGTAATCCATGAGCATAAAAACATTGTTAAAGAAAATCTGAAATGTAGCTCCTGTTTCCCCTTGGACTTTTAATTTACCTGTAGCCTGGTGGGTTATCCTACTGGGGCTTGATCTTTATATCAGCAGTCAACTGTATGTTTGCCATAATTAAAACAAAACTGCATAGAATGGTTAAAAAAAATAAAGGCTATCTATTTTTTTTTCTTTGTAAACATTTTAAAACTTTTAGCACATTATCTAGTGAAGTTCTTCATAAATACAAACTATAAATCTGACAATTCAGTGGACCTTTAAGTCTGCAAATTTTAAGTAGATATGGCTAGATAGTGTTTTATCTTTTTTATTTTTTTATTTACTTGGAATTCTGTAGTATTATAACGGGTTCCCTGGTGGTCCAGTGGTTAGGATTGGGTGCTGTGACCACAGCGGTCTGTGTTCGATTCCAGTCAGGGAACCAAGAGGTCACACCACCCTGAAACCATGCAGGGTTGGGCCTGGTCAGTACTTGGATGGGAGACCTAGGAATGCCTGGGGCTGTATGCTGTGGCCCACTGGAGAAGGAACTGGCAACCCACTCCAGTATCTCTGCCATGAATACCAAGTGGATCATCATGACCATGGACATGAAGATGTGCCTGGTGTGTTATGGTCCATGGGGTCGCGAAGAGTCGAAAATTACTAAATTACACAAAAACAAGAAAATAGTATTATAACAGAATATATTTACTTTGCTTGCCTTGAAAAATAATTTAATGCTATCTAGTGTACTAGTGCTTAGTATCACTATATGACGCACCATACATTATTCAGGGGTTTGCTTGAAAAAGCTATCATTGAAGCATACCAGGAGCCTCATTAATTTGAGGCATCGTAAGTTACTTAATGTTGGACTAACGATTACGGGCCTGAGTTAAGGTGCTATGCAATTGGCCGTGGGACGATTGTGAAAATCGGAAACCATTGCCGTCGGAAGTAGCATTTGCGGGCTTGGGAGCAAGCCCGTAACTCCTGATGCTGAAACAGCCAATGGAAACAGAGATCGTCATCATGACCAACCTCCGAGCCCATAACTCGTAAGTAAAGGCCGTAGGACTTTGACATCGATTGCCGTTCTCGATATAACATAAAATTGAACATGAAATAAACTATTGGAGAATGTTGTACAATAAATTCTAAGACCTCACATCACTTTCACTCTTAATAAAAGTACAGTTTTGCTTTTTTATTTGCTTTTAAAGTGATTTGATTTGTCATTAAGCCCCTTGCAAGACCTCCTTAGTACCATTAACTTGTGGTTAGATATTTGCCGTTTGCGGGCTTGACGGAGTGGTTAGCGAGGGGGAATCAGAGCAATTGAATAGCGATTAGACTTCACGACTCTTGTGGCGTGAAAGATCAAAGGCTTGGAGGGCATTAACTTGCGATTTTACAAATCGCAATGGATCGCAGCTCGGAGCCCGTAACTCAATCGGAGCCCGCAAACGGAAGCCAATTGATTAGCAAAATAACTTGCAACCTCCACTTGCAAGCCCGGATCTCAAAATCGCAGCAACTGAATGAGGCTCCATGTTTGTGATGTATTTAAGAAATTACTTACTTTAGCAGCTATGCAAACCACAAGAGTAAAAGCATTTTTAGAGAAACATTTAAATATAGGAGACTCTGTGGCGGGCTCTTCGATTTTGAACTGCTAGTCTGCCTTGTAGCCTGAGGACGAGGGTCCGGCTGGATAAGATCTTATCTGAATCAACAGTTTCTCTCATTCTGCCAAAGTGACTAATCCTGATAAAAAGCATGTTTTTATTTAAAATTTATGACTTCAGTGGTCCTGTAAGAAGCCCTCCATTCAGTCTTCATAATATTTATATGAACACAGTAACTATGTGAGGTTTGACTAGGGGTCTATAGAGTGACATTAGTACCTCCATATTTCTGACTGGGGGTCTATAGAGTGCCATTAGTACCTCTCTATTTCTGACTGGGGATCTATAGAGTGACATTAGTACCTCTCTATTTCTGGCTGGGGGACTATAGAGTGACATTAGTACCTCTCTATTTCTGACTGGAGGTCTATAGAGTGACATTAGTACCTCTCTATTTCTGACTGGGGTCTATAGAGTGACATTAGTACCTCTCTATTTCTGACTAGGGGTCTATAGAGCGACATTAGTACCTCTCTATTTCTGACTGGGGATCTATAGAGTGACATTAGTACCTCTCTATTTCTGACTGGAGGTCTATAGAGTGACATTAGTACCTCTCTATTTCTGACGGGGGTCTATAGAGTACCATAAGTACCTCCATATTTCTGACTGGGTGTCTATAGAGTGACATTAGTACCTCCATATTTCTGACTGGGGGTCTATAGAGTGACATTAGTACCTCTCTATTCCTGACTGGGGTCTATAGAGTGACATTAGTACCTCTCTATTCCTGACTGGGGTCTATAGAGTGACATTAGTACCTCTCTATTCCTGACTGGGGGTCTATAGAGTGACATTAGTACCTCTCTATTTCTGACTGGGGGTCTATAGAGTGACATTAGTACCTCTCTATTCCTGACTGGGGGTCTATAGAGTGACATTAGTACCTCTCTATTTCTGACTGGGGTCTATAGAGTGACATTAGTACCTCTCTATTTCTGACTGGGGATCTATAGAGTGACATTAGTACCTCTCTATTTCTGACTGGGGGTCTATAGAGTGACATTAGTACCTCTCTATTTCTGACTAGGGGTCTATAGAGCGACATTAGTACCTCTCTATTTCTGACTGGGGATCTATAGAGTGACATTAGTACCTCTCTATTTCTGACTGGAGGTCTATAGAGTGACATTAGTACCTCTCTATTTCTGACGGGGGTCTATAGAGTACCATAAGTACCTCCATATTTCTGACTGGGTGTCTATAGAGTGACATTAGTACCTCCATATTTCTGACTGGGGGTCTATAGAGTGACATTAGTACCTCTCTATTCCTGACTGGGGTCTATAGAGTGACATTAGTACCTCTCTATTCCTGACTGGGGTCTATAGAGTGACATTAGTACCTCTCTATTCCTGACTGGGGGTCTATAGAGTGACATTAGTACCTCTCTATTTCTGACTGGGGGTCTATAGAGTGACATTAGTACCTCTCTATTTCTGACTGGAGGTCTATAGAGTGACATTAGTACCTCTCTAGTCCTGACTGGGGGCTATACAGTGACATTAGTAGCTCTCTATTTCTGACTAGGGGTCTATAGAGTGACATTAGTACCTCTCTATTCCTGACTGGTGGTCTATAGAGTGACATTAGTACCTCTCTAGTCTTGACTGGGGGCTATAGAGTGTCATTAGTACCTCTCTATTACTGACTGGGGTCTATAGAGTGACATTAGTACCTCTCTATTACTGACTGGCGGTCTATAGAGTGACATTAGTACCTCTCTATTCCTGACTGGGGGTCTATAGAGTGACATTGGTACCTCTCTATTCCTGACTAGGGGTCTATAGAGTGACATTAGAACCTCTCTATTTCTGACTGGGAGTCTATAGAGTGACATTAGTACCTCTCTATTTCTGACTGGGGGTCTATAGAGTGACATTAGTTCCTCTCTATTCCTGACTGGCGGTCTATAGAGTGACATTAGTACCAAATGTCCAATATATCCACCTCCTTCTGGCTTTTTCAGTGATTTAGTTGCATTGATTGACTACTATTATTTGTCTTGCAGTTAAAACAATAAAAATAAAAAAAGTTTATGAGCACAATTTATCCTTCTGGGCATGCTCTTGTGGTTTAGCATCCCAACTGTAACCAAGTAAATGTGAAATAAAGTAAAGAAAGGATGGAACTTTTATATGATTTACACTAAAAATACCCAACTTTCAATTATGTCCAACTTCAACTCAAAAATATATATTTATATGTGTACGTTCTGCAAAACTTGATATTCTAACCTTTAGCAGAAATAGTGTCCACCCTGTATTAGTAACACCTTGACTGATATGCTCATCGTTGCACACCTCGTCTCTATATGGTTATTGTATTCTAAGCTGAGTGGGTGGATTGATTTTTTTCTGAGTTCATTCAGGTGTCATTATCAGAAGTTCTGTAGCCAATAGGTTTAGGAATCCTCCCATATTAAATTATAGGTTTTAACAGATAAACAAAAGAATAAAAAAAAAAAAAGTACTGTGAAAGTTGTGTGTCAACTTATCGAAAAAAATTTAAGAAAAAAAAACATCACCAATCAATGCATCACTGGCATCAATTTCAATTTTGGCAGGGATATATTGAATGTTAATTAGGTATTACAAGGTGACACCCATTGAAAAGGGTTTATAAGGAGGGTAGAGGGGAGCAAGGTATCACTTCAGTGTTTGAACAGGCTGTGTTAAGCACTAGAGCTGCCTATCTATCCGAGAAGACATGGCCACCGCATACAATTCTTCATCTTCAGCATCTTATATGGGAAATAGTGGAAGGGGTTCAGGAATGAGGAACTCAGTGTCCTTCTCTAAATATGCTGCTAGTGCTGCTGGGGGTGGATTTGGTGGCAATGCTGGTGCTTGCTATGATGATGATTTTTCATACAATGCCAATCAAGGTGCTGGCTCATACAATGTTGGCTTTGGAGGTGGTCAAGGATCTGGCTTTGGGGGTGGTCAAGGGTCTGGATTTGGTGGTGGTCAAGGGTCTGGATTTGGTGGTGGTCAAGGGTCTGGATTTGGTGGTGGTCAAGTTGCTGGCTTTGGTGGTGGAGCTGGCTCAGGGTTCTGTGGTGTAGCAGGATCTGGTTTTGGTGGAGGAGCTGGCTTTGGTGGTGGTGCTGGATCTGGTTTTGGTGGTGGATTTGGTAGTGGAGCTGGCTTTGGCCAAGGATCTGGTATGGGATTTGGAGATGGAAATGGCCTCCTTTCTGGCAATGAGAAAATGACCATGCAGAACTTGAATGACCGTCTGGCCAACTACCTGGACAAAGTCCGTGCCCTGGAAGATTCCAATGCTGAGCTGGAGAAGAAGATCAAAGAGTGGTATGAGAAGCAGAGCCCTGTTAGCAAGGGAGCCGACTACAGCCAGTATTTCAAGACCATTGAAGAACTGAGAGCTAAGGTGAGTTGACAATGATCGGATGATGCTTTTTCTACAGAATACATATGTATTATCTATCTATCTATCTATCTATCTATCTATCTATCTATCTATTTATCCATCTATTTATCTATCTATCTAGCCTTCTATCTATCTATCTATCTATCTATCTATCTATTTATCTATCTATCTATCTATCTATCTATCTATCTATCTATCTATCTATTTATCCATCTATTTATCTATCTATCGAGCCTTCTATCTATCTGTCTATCTATCTATTTATCCATCTATTTATCTCTCTATCTAGCCATCTATCTATCTATCTATCTATCTATCTATCTATTTATCTATATATCTATTTATCCATCTATCTATCTATCTAGCCATCTATCTATCTATCTATCTATCTATCTATCTATCTATCTATTGGAATCTATGCAAAGCGTGCAGACATCTGCATTTATCTACATTTGACAACTATAGATAGACATATTTTTGGAAAGCTTCCAGGCAATACCTATCCCCCCTTCTAAGAGAAGCTTAAAGGCTTTAGCTCTTGAGTGCTCATAAAATTAAACCTTATAAGCTATGCACTTTAACCAGAGCTAAGTTTAGAGTAATAAAAAATGAATACCATAAGTGAAGCCTGACACCTCAAAACCACTTTAATTCATTATGAAGCCAGAGTGTT
Source organism: Discoglossus pictus (assembly GCA_027410445.1). Taxonomy (NCBI): domain Eukaryota; kingdom Metazoa; phylum Chordata; class Amphibia; order Anura; family Alytidae; genus Discoglossus; species Discoglossus pictus. The sequence goes on from CM050174.1 coordinate 35,774,473, forward strand.
CCTGTACACGGTCTATCATTTCAACAGTTTAAACCAGCAGTGATGTAGACAGAAATTGTGAAATAAATCATATTCAGCTGCGAGTGTGGTTGGTTTTCTATTGTAATATATTAATATTTTTGGGTGTACTTTTGGTAATCCAGAGCTCCTTACGAGATGGGCAAGTCATTCCTAAATAATATCAGCTTTAAAATAAAGCCAAGTTGTCTAAGTGTTGGAGTCCAACACAAATACGTAACAAAATGTTCCCTTCAGCTACTTCTCAATAATATATGCCTGTTGTATGATAATAATGAGGATGGCATATTTGTCATTGCTAATTGCAATCTAATACAACAAGCTGGAACTTGGCCTATTTTGACTATTTAAGAGCTCATTAAGTTGCAGTAATTACAGGTTTGTAAAGTCATACCTTCCAGGCTGATTGTCACGTAGCGCGGGTTACAAGGATTAGGGGCAAATATGTAGTGTGTTACTTACAGTTATTTGCTATATTTATTTTACATTAAGCTTATTTTATATTAATATTTGGGAAGAGAGTTTATTATTTCATAATGAAGAAGAATAAATGGCAGAGAGGTAAGTCAATCATTCAATAAATACACCTCATACAATTACAATAATAGCATATTTAGATTACTTACTGCTATACTATATGCATAACTATTAATTTATATATCTGCCATCTGTTTTTCCTTTGGCAAGTATATCATCAATATATCTCTAAAGCTTTAACTATATAAAATCATATCGATAGCTACTAATCTAGTTCTATCTATCATTTTGCTGTATCTGTATTCCTGTGTCTATCTATCTATCTATCTATCTATCTATCTATCTATGTGTCTATCTATCTATCTATCGATCTATCTATATCTATCTATCTATCTATCTATCTATCTCTATCTATCGATCTATCTATCTATATCTATCTATCTATCTATCTATCTATCTATCTATAAGTATATCTATCTATCCATCTATCTCTATCTATCTATCTATCTATAAGTATGTCTATCTATCTATCTATCTATCTATCTATCTATCTATCTATAAGTATGTCTATCTATCTATCTATCTATCTATCTATCTATCTATAAGTATATCTATCTATCTATCCATCTATCTCTATCTATCTATCTATCTATCTATCTATAAGTATGTCTATCTCTCTATCTATCTATCTATCTATCTATCTATCTATCTATCTAACACCAATTGTTTGCACATTTCTATTCTTTTATCATTTTCTCTATCTACATCCTGTATCCCTGTACTCAGGAGATGTCATTTCTTCTCTTATTCCCTTCCAAACTCTAGATTCTTGCTGCCCAGACTGACAACCACAAGGTGATCCTTGCGATTGATAACACCAGACTGACCACTGATGACTTCAGGCTCAAGTAAGTCTTGGTTACTAGTAATCATCACCCAACCTTTCTATTGTGAGCCATAAAAATTGTAACTTGGCGTTGAATGTGTGAATTTAAGGCAATCATTGTTGGAAATGTAATGATACTGTTAATATTTCAGAACAAAATGTAAAGGCATACAATTAATAATTTATTATTGATAGGTTTATTATATATTAGGTTGTATGTGCAGGCATGTAAGGGATGAGTGAGTGTATATTCTGTCTGATCCTTCTCCTAACCATTTAGGCATAATGGAAACACCAGTTATTTGAAGAGTTACCATTGACTTCCTTGTTTTGAAATGTAAGACTTGAAAGTATTATAATTATTTATCTTGTGGTTCAGGTATGAGAACGAGCTGGCTCTTCGCCAGAGTGTGGAGGCTGATATCAATGGCCTGCGCAGAGTCCTGGATGAGCTGACCCTGTCCAAGTCTGACCTGGAATCCCAGATTGAGAGCTTAAATGAAGAAATGGCCTACCTGAAGAAGAACCACGAGGAGGTGAGATTTCCATGCCTTGGAGTCAAAATCTTATTACATGTCTTTAAGGTGTATTAATGGGTTGGAGATGTTTTGTACTAAGTTTTGACATCTCTAAGAGGTGTCCAACACTGCAGTATACATGGTCCAGTTGTAGCCCTTTGATAGGTCAGTACTACTATAGGATTGTGCATACAGTTTACTTCATTTCACTTGGTCAACAACTCTTCAGATTCTTTGCATTTACATTATCATTTCAAATCTATATATATTGTCTTCTATTTTGATATATACTAATACCCTGATTAAAAAATAAGTGTTCCCATTATTTACAAGAATCAACACATTATTTTTAGAACACTGAATCCATTCACACCAACCTTACTATAAAACTTTGGTAAAACTTTCTAAGTGTATAAGAGGAAAAAAAACAGAGCTTTGTAAATCCTGAAGATGACCATCATTGAGATCTATATGTATTATTGGTACTCTGTCAATAGATATCACATTTGCTTGTCTCTATAGGAAATGAAGGGCATGCATGGCCAAGCCACTGGTAGTGTCAGTGTGGAAATGAATGCTGCTCCTGGAATAGACCTGACCAAGGTCCTAGCCGACATGAGAGCTGATTACGAGAAGTTAGCCCAGAAGTATCAACAAGAAGCTGAGGAACGCTTCCAGGCCCAGGTAAGTGACTGGAAATGGCTTTATCAAGATCAGTTGCATTGATATTTTCTCATTAATTCCTGTCAAAGATCACCTGGAAAACACCTTGTAGCCTACCACAATAACTGAGAAGTTGAAGGCACATCTAAACTACATTGCCTACACACTCATTATTTTTATTAGGAAGTCTACAAATCATTGGCCTTATATATTTTTCATATGTAGCATATGAGAATATGTGAATGCCATGAATGCTGTGCCATTACCACCTCTTCATGGAATCTACTCCATGTGTCAAGTAATAACATGCTTTTCCATATATAATCCATAATCCTTCCATGATTCTGAGAAACAGAAACATGTACAAATGTTTAATTATGCGTAGGTGATTGCTCATATTAATGATACCTAAATTACCCACATGTAATGCCCAAGGGAAAACAAGGAATTAAAGGTAATTTCAGAAAGGATAATAAATAATTGGCAAGTAGTTTACGTGTTACTATCCTTTCTCTTTGATGCCTGAGAATTATTTCAGTGTAATCTCTTTAAATCATTTTACCCCCGTAGGCACTATCTTAACCTTTTAATATTGTAATCTATAATCCAAACATATGTTGGTTTTATTTTTCTATAGGCCAAGGAACTCCAACAACAAGTTGTGTCCGGAAGCCAGGAAGTCCAGACGTCCAAGTCAGAGATTACAAACCTCAAGCACACACTACAGAGTCTGGAGATAGAACTGCAGTCTCAGCTGAGCATGGTATGTGTGTCCACCATCTTGGTTTCCAAGCAAAGTGGTTGATTCAAAACATGTTTGATTTACTGTATTAACAGCTACAACTTTTGATGAAAGTGTTATAAATATGGCCACCCAGCAAATTAATCTTTTCTCACCTTAACACCTTTCACCTCATGTTGTATGGACCTCATGTGGTATGATTAGAAATTATTTAATTTACATTTTTGCAGTGAATACCTACAATATTTTATTAAAGCAATGCCTTTAAGGAAAATTATTCTTAAAAAATGCTTAATAATATAATCAAAAACAAAAAAAAAATACAAATAGCCCAAACATTTTGAAACTAAACAGCAAAAAAGGTATGATAATGCATTTCAGTGGCCTCTGGTTAAGTAATATCTTTGGTAAAATAAATATTGAACCTTATGATGATAAGATCCCTTTCTTACAGAAATCAGCTTTAGAGTCATCCTTGGCAGAGACAGAAGGTCGTTATTGCGTACAGTTATCTCAGCTCCAGGACTTCATCCTCAAAATACAGAATGAGCTTGTAGAGATCAGGAATCAGCTTGAGCTCCAGAGCAACGAGTACAAACTACTCCTGGACATCAAGACACGTTTGGAACAGGAGATTGGCAAATACAAAGAGCTCATTGATGCAAGTGACAGCAAGTAAGTCAAGTAGAAGGCTTTAGGTTCTTGAACAGGTTGGAAGAATCAGTTAAGGTTTATAGTTATCTTGGGTTTCCACTGCTCCATTCAAGCCCGCAGATTATTCTATACACAGCAAAAGTTGGCTACTGTAGACTACAGTATATTGGACAGAGAGCCAAGTAATCTAAAGCTGAGATTGTGAATTGCATTTAAAAAACTTTTTGGGTCATACATAAAAAAATGGAAAAGCATTACTATGTCATGTCACCATTTAAAGTGAATATAGTTAGGAGGAGACTTCAATCACAAAATATTTTACACTGTGGAACAACTTTTCTTTCAGTTTTTAATCAGACCATCTATCCCAAGTATGAGAGTATTAATAAAAATATAATTTATACAGAAGTTTAACTACAAGGAACTAATGAAAAATATGGCAATTTTTGTAACTAATAAAACTGCAAAACATGCATTAATAACTTTTTATATATTTTAAACTAATAAACATTATTTTCCAATCTAGACTACCAGCAGCTGGAAGCTCATCTGGTGCAGCATCCAGCTCTTCAACATGTAAGTTGTACTCTCTATCGATATTTTAATGATGGGTCATACATATTTTGATATGAGGGATATATGTTTTAAATCTGGAGCAAAAATACACCATACTACCAAAAACCTGGAAATATCTTTTTCACTATTACATTTTCAGATTTTTTTTTTCTCTCGGTTTTGATCCTTGGAGACTTTTATAAGATTTCCTTTTAATTTCTTGAAAGGTCAGCTATATAATTACAGTTTGAAATATATGATTGTCACCAGCTCCATATTTTAGATCTGCATAGTCTTCCCTTTCATACCCACATAGCGTATGTCTTAGCATTTAGAATATCTTAAGTATTCTTGAAGCCCTTAATTATTTGACAGGTGTCTATGAGATCACCTTTTGTCCTCATACGACTTACAATGGCTCAAACAAATAATGCACTACTAGTGAGATATAAGAGAGATAAAGGATATCTAGTAAAATCATGCTATATAGCAACATATAAGATGCGCTTGGGTACAAGCTGACACTTATTTTGAAAGTCTATAAACCTTAAGAAAAAGCACAATTTAAGACACAGGTACTTATATAGTTCTAGGACTGTGTCAGTGTAACTAACACTAAAATGTTCTCATCCTTCTTCTCTGTGCAGCTTCCAACAAAGCCCGCTAAAGGATCACACAGCCTGCTCAGCACGGGTCCAAGTTCTCTGCTAGACCCTTGGAATTTGGTTTCCTGATCCTTGAGAGCTTTCAAGGACACACATTTTAGGGTGTTTTCTGTCTTTTGATTCTGAATAAAACTTCTACCTGTTGCAAGTCAATATCCAGTCTCCTGGTCATTTTTTGGAAAGAGAAACTAGAAGTTAATAGTTTATGGGGTAACAAAAACTATTTTAGTTTTTAAAGGGCAAATGTTAATGATTTAAGTGCAGCAATACAATGTATAGACTTGGACAAAGAATTGAAAGGTAAAAATACCGAAAGCAAATTGGTAGTATTTACTGATTTAATAAATATACATATATATCACCATATTCCTTGTGGAAATAAAAGTAGAAGTAGTAAAAAACAACCCAAAAATCAAGATAAGGAGTAAAAAAAACTGCCATTTAAATTATTCAAGAAAGAAAGAACAGAGGCTGCTTTACTTGGGTACAAGAACTATAAGTCATGCAAAAAAGCTATTGGATTGGTTAAAATAGGAAATGAAAAGCTAGTTGCAAAGGACAGTAGCATAATTCCTAATTTTTTTTAAATAACTTAATGGAGAGAAAGCCAAGAAAGAAAACATTGAAATATTAAAATGAAAAAAAATGCAGAGTTATACATAGTGACCAGGAAAAGGTGCATGTATACACAAGGGAGGTAATGAAGGTTGGACACTGCAATTAAAATGGGGCTACACCACCTTCACCAAATTGGTTAATGCACAAAGAAATTCAAATAATCACAAGCTCCTTATGGAATTCAACCAAGGATATTGAGGGAACTGGGTCCTATAATAGCCAAGCCATTATACTTTTTCAAGACTCACTCACCACAAGATTGCCATCAGATGACTGGAGAACAGCAGAGGTGATGCCTATATTTTAGCATGGAGCTAGAGACAATCCAGGGAATTCCAGACCTGTTAGTCTCACTTCTGTAGCTTTTAAAAGTGTTAATAAGGTATAGTATACAGGAATACAGTATATCCATATGAACAAGATAATAAGTAGGAGTCAACACGGATTTATGAGGGATAGGTCATGTCAAACAAATCTAATTAATTTCTATGAGGAGTTTACTAGGAAAGGGGATGCAGTCTTTTTGGATTTTGCAAAAGCTTTTTTTATAGAGTGCTGTATATAAAGAATTCGCCGTAAATATCTGCTCATGGATTGAGAGCTGGCTAAAAGACAGGAAGCAAAGGGTTGTTGTAAATGGAACATTCTCCAATTGGACTAATGCGGTAAGGGGGGTTCCTCAAGCTTTAGTATTAGGTCCACTCCTTTTTTAACATATGTATCAATGATTTAGAAGTAAGACTGGAAAGCATTGTCTCCATTTTTACTAAGTTGTAGTAATTAATTCAGAAAATTATGCTCTTTCCCTTCAGATGGATTTACATAAATTAAAATAATGGGCAATTAAATTGTGGATGATAATTAATACAAATAAATGTAAAGTTATGCATTTGGTGAGAAAAAAACCTTAAATGTATAATCTAAATGGATCAAATCTAGGGGATTTATGGAATTGGGAGTGCCTGTGGACAACCCCCTAGGTAAATTATTAGCATGTATTAAGTGGAGTATAAAAGCAAGGGAAGCAAATATCATTCTGCCACTATATAAATTCCTGGTACACCCCCATTTAAAATAAGGAGTACAATTTTGGTCACCTCTTCATAAAAAGTATATTCTAGAGCTGGAAACGGTGCAGAGAAGGGAAACAAAATGGAGGGACTAAGCTATAAAGAATGACCAAATTAAACATATTTTCTCTAGAAGAAAGGCACCTAAGAGGGGACATGATTGTCTTATATATAAAAAAAAATCCAGAGTCAATATAAGGCTTTGCCATTGGAGCTTTGTGTGGGAAGATGTTTTTAGCTAACAAGAGAACATCCCTTGAGGTTAGAAAAAAAAAATTCCACCTTGAAGAAAGAAAAAAGTGTTCTTCACAGTAAGGTTGGTTAAATTCTCAGTTAAAGGAGGTTGTGACAGTGGATTTTCAACCTCAATTATGATGATACTATGTGCTGGAAGGATTATTGTTGTGTGACTGTTTTTGTATGTGTGTTAATGTGTAGGTGTGTATATCTATTTGTGGGAAACATTGTGTATATGTGTGTCTGTGAGTGGTACTATGTGCACATGGGTCTGTGTGTATGTGACACTGTGTAGTTTTTTGTGTATACCTGATTTTGATGAACGTTGACTGTGTGTGTCTATGTTTGTGATATTGTGCCAATTTATATGGGTGTGTTTATGTACAAATGTGTGTGTGCCTGTGGAAGAGGGAAGATGTGATTTTTGAGAGTATGTGCATGAGACATTGTGTGGACCTGTGTATATTTCTGTGATTGACACTATATTAGTGGATATGTAAATTGCCAACTATTCAATATATAATATGGGAACTTTCCACATCAAACATTGGATAACATATATAACACATACATAGTATAAATCATCATATGTCCATGCAGATTATACTATGTGCGTAGGACTGTATAGTGTTTAAATTAATGAAAATAGTTTTCTTACTACAATTAAACATAACCATTCTGAGCAATATATAGAAAACATGTTAAACTTCAATGATGCAATGATAATTGATAGTGGCAAACATGTATTGTGGTAGGATCACTTTGTACCCATAAAGTGTCAAGAACTACCTTTCTGTGCTCTCTGAATAGTATTTCCTCTCAACAATATTCTAACAATGCAATCAACTCCCCAGCATCTACAATGCCACTATAATAGTACCCAAGCCAGTTGCCAGTGTGTCTCATTCAGCTCCAGGTTCTCCATCAGGCTTCTCATCTTAATCAGTCTTGTCACCTCCCTTATGCAACTTTGCTTGGATATACCAATTTATCACTATTGATACAGAAAAATCCCTTATTCAAACTGTAGCCCTGTTAGCCACTCTGCCTAAATACTCATTTTCCTCACCCACAGTTCCTTATTTGCTGCCTCTCTATACTGGCTCCTAATCGACTGCAGAATAAAATTAAAACTGCTTGTTCTCACCTAAAAGGTACTCTATGTTGTTGTAATCCCACATTTCAGCCTTCATTTCAAGTACTCCCCCATTCCTCCCATCCTCTGCTCCACAGACCTTTTCTTGGTCTATTTACTCATAACCCCCCTTCACTCCCGGCATACACATTTCTCAGTTGGAACTCACTTCCATGTTTCATCAGACTCTCTCTAAAACTTTAAAAACACTCTAAAAATGCATTTATTTACAATAGCATATCCCCGACCTCACACCATCTTAAGACATCCCATATGAGGCAATCATCCTTTCCCTATTAAAATGTATTTAACTCACTGGGCACTATCACAGCATTGTCACCCACCTTATTGCTACCATATCATAGTCCATTGTTACTATTTGATTAATTCCTTTAGGTGCTTTACACCTCAGTTATATTAATATGATTAAAAAAATATTTGAGGAAACATTCTCTTTAAGTAGCCTTTGAAGAAGCTGTTTTTTACAGTGAAATGGACCATCAGGTGTGACTGTGTGCCAGACCAGTGATAAGTAATAGTGGTTATTGCTGTATTACTGGAGAATGTGAGAAAAGTAACATGGGTTAGTTATTGTTAGTATATTAACTTTTTTTTTTTGCTCCGTGGTTATTTGCTTGATATAAACTTCCTAAAATATTTTTTTTGTGTCCGTGTTTTAGGAGGTATGTAGAGATCCATGTCCTGTGTATTAGGAGGAGATGAGAGGCCCGTGTCCTGGTGTCTGTGTATTAGGAGGAGGTGAGAGGTCCGTGTCCTGGTGTCTGTGTATTAGGAGGAGGTGAGAGGTCTGTGTCCTGGTGTCTGTGTATTAGGAGGAGGTGAGAGGTCCGTGTCCTGGTGTCTGTGTATTAGGAGGAGGTGAGAGGTCTGTGTCTTGGTGTCTGTGTATTAGGAGGAGGTGAGAGGTCCGTGTCCTGGTGTCTGTGTATTAGGAGGAGGTGAGAGGTCCGTGTCCTGGTGTCTGTGTATTAGGAGGAGGTGAGAGGTCCATGTCCTGGTGTCTGTGTATTAGGAGGAGGTGAGAGGTCTGTGTCCTGGTGTCTGTGTATTAGGAGGAGGTGAGAGGTCAGTGTCCTGGTGTCTGTGTATTAGGAGGAGGTGAGAGGTCCGTGTCCTGGTGCCTGTGTATTAGGAGGAGGTGAGAGGTCCGTGTCCTGGTGTCTGTGTATTAGGAGGAGGTGAAGAGTCCGTGTCTCAGTGTCTGTGTATTAGGAGGAGGTGAGAGGTCCGTGTCCTGGTGGCTGTGTATTAGGAGGAGGTGAGAGGTCCGTGTCCTGGTGTCTGTGTATTAGGAGGAGATGAGAGGTCAGTGTCCCGGTGTCTGTGTATTAGGAGGAGGTGAGAGGTCCGTGTCCTGGTGCCTGTGTATTAGGAGGAGATGAGAGGTCTGTGTCCCGGTGTCTGTGTATTAGGGGGAGGTGAGAGCTCCGTGTCCTGGTGTCTGTGTATTAGGAGGAGGTGAGAGGTCCGTGTCCTGGTGTCTGTGTATTAGGAGGAGGTGAGAGGTCCGTGTCCTGGTGTCTGTGTATTAGGAGGAGGTGAGAGGTCTGTGTCCTGGTGTCTGTGTATTAGGAGGAGATGAGAGGCCCGTGTCCTGGTGTCTGTGTATTAGGAGGAGGTGAGAGGTCCGTGTCCTGGTGTCTGTGTATTAGGAGGAGGTGAGAGGTCCGTGTCCTGGTGTCTGTGTATTAGGAGGAGATGAGAGGCCCGTGTCCTGGTGTCTGTGTATTAGGAGGAGGTGAGAGGTCCGTGTCCTGGTGTCTGTGTATTAGAAGGAGGTGAGAGGTCTGTGTCCCGGTGTCTGTGTATTAGAAGGAGGTGAGAGGTCTGTGTCCTGGTGTCTGTGTATTAGGAGGAGGTGAGAGGTCTGTGTCCTGGTGTCTGTGTATTAGGAGGAGGTGAGAGGTCCATGTATTGGTGTCTGTGTATTAGGAGGAGGTGAGAGGTCCGTGTCCTGGTGTCTGTGTATTAGGAGGAGGTGAGAGGTCTGTGTATTGGTGTCTGTGTATTAGGAGGAGGTGAGAGGTCCGTTTCCTGGTGTCTGTGTATTAGGAGGAGGTGAGAGGTCCGTTTCCTGGTGTCTGTGTATTAGGAGGAGGTGAGGGGTCTGTGTCCTGGTGTCTGTGTATTAGGAGGAGGTGAGAGGTCCGTGTCCTGGTGTCTGTGTATTAGGAGGAGGTGAGAGGTCTGTGTATTGGTGTCTGTGTATTAGGAGGAGGTGAGAGGTCCGTTTCCTGGTGTCTGTGTATTAGAAGGAGGTGAGAGGTCAGTGTCCCGGTGTCTGTGTATTAGGAGGAGGTGAGAGGTCCGTGTCCTGGTGTCTGTGTATTAGGAGGAGGTGAGAGGTCCGTTTCCTGGTGTCTGTGTATTAGGAGAAGGTGAGAGGTCCGTGTCCCGGTGTCTGTGTATTAGGAGGAGGTGAGAGGTCTGTGTCTCGGTGTCTGTGTATTAGGAGGAGGTGAGAGGTCCTTGTCCTGGTGTCTGTGTATTAGGAGGAGGTGAGAGGTCCGTGTCATGGTGTCTGTGTATTAGGAGGAGGTGAGAGGTCAGTGTCTTGGTGTCTGTGTATTAGGAGGAGGTGAGAGGTCTGTGTATTGGTGTCTGTGTATTAGGAGGAGATGAGAGGCCTGTGTCCCGGTGTCTGTGTATTAGGAGGAGGTGAGAGGTCCGTGTCCTGATGTCTGTGTATTAGGAGGAGGTGAGAGGTCCGTGTATTGGTGTCTGTGTATTAGGAGGAGGTGAGAGGTCCATGTATTGGTGTCTGTGTATTAGGAGGAGGTGAGAGGTCTGTGTCCTGGTGTCTGTGTATTAGGAGAAGGTGAGAGGTCCATGTATTGGTGTCTGTGTATTAGGAGGAGGTGAGAGGTCTGTGTATTGGTGTCTGTGTATTAGGAGGAGATGAGAGGTCCATGTATTGGTGTCTGTGTATTAGGAGGAGGTGAGAGGTCTGTGTATTGGTGTCTGTGTATTAGGAGGAGGTGAGAGGTCCATGTCCTGGTGTCTGTGTATTAGGAGGAGATGAGAGGCCCGTGTCCTGGTGTCTGTGTATTAGGAGGAGGTGAGAGGTCCATGTCCTGATGTCTGTGTATTAGGAGGAGGTGAGGGGTCCGTGTCCTGGTGTCTATGTATTAGGAGGAGGTGAGAGGTCTGTGTCCTGGTGTCTGTGTATTAGGAGGAGGTGAGAGGTCCGTGTCCTGATGTCTATGTATTAGGAGGAGGTGAGAGGTCCGTGTCCTGGTGTCTGTGTATTAGGAGGAGGTGAGAGGTCTGTGTCCTGGTGTCTGTGTATTAGGAGGAGGTGAGAGGTCCGTGTCCTGATGTCTATGTATTAGGAGGAGGTGAGAGGTCCGTGTCCTGGTGTCTGTGTATTTGGAGGAGGTGAGAGGTCCGTGTCCTGGTGTCTGTGTATTTGGAGGAGGTGAGAGGTCCCTGTCCTGATGTCTGTGTATTAGGAGGAGGTGAGAGGTCCGTGTCCCGGTGTCTGTGTATTAGGAGGAGGTGAGAGGTCCATGTCCTGGTGTCTGTGTATTAGGAGGAGGTGAGAGGTCCATGTCCTGGTGTCTGTGTATTAGGAGGAGGTGAGAGGTCTGTGTCCTGGTGTCTGTGTATTAGGAGGAGGTGAGAGGTCTGTGTCCTGGTGTCTGTGTATTAGGAGGATGTGAGAGGTCTGTGTCCGGTGTCTGTGTATTAGGAGGAGGTGAGAGGTCTGTGTCCTGATGTCTGTGTATTAGGAGGAGGTGAGAGGTCTGTGTCCTGGTGTCTGTGTATTAGGAGGAGGTGAGAGGTCTGTGTCCGGTGTCTGTGTATTAGGAGGAGGTGAGGGGTCCGTGTCCTGGTGTCTGTGTATTAGGAGGAGGTGAGAGGTCTGTGTCCGGTGTCTGTGTATTAGGAGGAGGTGAGAGGTCTGTGTCCTGATGTCTATGTATTAGGAGGAGGTGAGAGGTCTGTGTCCGGTGTCTGTGTATTAGGAGGAGGTGAGGGGTCCGTGTCCTGGTGTCTGTGTATTAGGAGGAGGTGAGAGGTCCGTGTCCTGGTGCCTGTGTATTAGGAGGAGGTGAGAGGTCCGTATCCCGGTGTCTGTGTATTAGGAGGAGGTGAGAGGTCCGTGTCCTGGTGTCTGTGTATTAGGAGGAGGTGAGAGGTCTGTGTCTGTGTATTAGGAGGAGGTGAGAGGTCCTTGTCCTGGTGTCTGTGTATTAGGAGGAGGTGAGAGGTCCGTGTCATGGTGTCTGTGTATTAGGAGGAGGTGAGAGGTCAGTGTCTTGGTGTCTGTGTATTAGGAGGAGGTGAGAGGTCCATGTCCTGGTGTCTGTGTATTAGGAGGAGGTGAGAGGTCTGTGTCCCGGGGGCTGTGTATTAGGAGGAGGTGAGAGGTCTGTGTCCTGGTGTCTGTGTATTAGGAGGAGGTGAGAGGTCCATGTCCTGGTGTCTGTGTATTAGGAGGAGGTGAGAGGTCTGTGTCCTGGTGTCTGTGTATTAGGAGGAGGTGAGAGGTCTGTGTCCTGGTGTCTGTGTATTAGGAGGATGTGAGAGGTCTGTGTCCGGTGTCTGTGTATTAGGAGGAGGTGAGAGGTCTGTGTCCTGGTGTCTGTGTATTAGGAGGAGGTGAGAGGTCCGTGTCCTGGTGTCTGTGTATTAGGAGGAGGTGAGAGGTCCGTGTCCTGGTGTCTGTGTATTAGGAGGAGGTGAGAGGTCAGTGTCCTGGTGTCTGTGTATTAGGAGGAGGTGAGAGGTCCGTGTCCTGGTGTCTGTGTATTAGGAGGAGGTGAGAGGTCAGTGTCCTGGTGTCTGTGTATTAGGAGGAGGTGAGAGGTCTGTGTCCTGATGTCTGTGTATTAGGAGGAGGTGAGAGGTCTGTGTCCGGTGTCTGTGTATTAGGAGGAGGCGAGAGGTCAGTGTCCTGGTGTCTGTGTATTAGGAGGAGGTGACAGGTCCGTGTCCGGTGTCTGTGTATTAGGAGGAGGTGAGAGGTCCTTGTCCTGGTGTCTGTGTATTAGGAGGAGGTGAGAGGTCCGTGTCCTGGTGTCTGTGTATTAGGAGGAGGTGAGAGGTCCGTGTCCTGGTGTCTGTGTATTAGGAGGAGGTGAGAGGTCAATTTCCTGATGTATGTGTATTAGAAGGAGGTGAGAGGTCCGTGTCCCGGTGTCTGTGTATTAGGAGGAGGTGAGAGGTCAATTTCCTGATGTATGTGTATTAGGAGGAGGTGAGGGGTCTGTGTCCTGGTGTCTGTGTATTAGGAGGAGGTGAGAGGTCAGTGTCCTGTTGTCTGTGTATTAGGAGGAGGTGAGAGGACCGTGTCCCGGTGTCTGTGTATTAGGAGGAAGTGAGGGGTCCGTGTCCTGGTGTCTGTGTATTAGGAGGAGGTGAGAGGTCCGTGTCCCGGTGTCTATGTATTAGGAGGAGGTGAGAGGTCCGTGTCCTGGTGTCTGTGTATTAGGAGGAGGTGAGAGGTCTGTGTCCTGGTGTCTGTGTATTAGGAGGAGGTGAGAGGTCCGTGTCCTGGTGTCTGTGTATTAGGAGGAGGTGAGAGGTCCGTGTCCTGGTGTCTGTGTATTAGGAGGAGGTGAGGGGTCCGTGTCCTGGTGTGTGTGTATTAGGAGGAGGTGAGAGGTCAGTGTCCTGGTGTCTGTGTATTTGGAGGAGGTGAGAGGTCTGTGTCCTGGTGTCTGTGTATTAGGAGGAGGTGAGAGGTCCGTGTCCTGGTGTCTGTGTATTAGGAGGAGGTGAGAGGTCCGTGTCCTGGTGTCTGTGTATTAGGAGGAGGTGAGAGGTCCGTGTCCCGGTGTCTATGTATTAGGAGGAGGTGAGAGGTCCGTGTCCTGGTGTCTGTGTATTAGGAGGAGGTGAGAGGTCTGTGTCCTGGTGTCTGTGTATTAGGAGGAGGTGAGAGGTCCGTGTCCTGGTGTCTGTGTATTAGGAGGAGGTGAGAGGTCCGTGTCCTGGTGTCTGTGTATTAGGAGGAGGTGAGGGGTCCGTGTCCTGGTGTGTGTGTATTAGGAGGAGGTGAGAGGTCAGTGTCCTGGTGTCTGTGTATTAGGAGGAGGTGAGAGGTCCGTGTCCTGGTGTCTGTGTATTAGGAGGAGGTGAGAGGTCCGTGTCCTGATGTTTGTGTATTAGGAGGAGGTGAGAGGTCAGTGTCCTGATGTCTGTGTATTAGGAGGAGGTGAGAGGTCCATGTCCTGGTGTCTGTGTATTAGGAGGAGGTGAGAGGTCCGTGTCCTGGTGTCTGTGTATTAGGAGGAGGTGAGAGGTCCGTGTCCTGGTGTCTGTGTATTAGGAGGAGGTGAGGGGTCTGTGTCCTGATGTCTGTGTATTAGGAGGAGGTGAGAGGTCCATGTCCTGATGTCTGTGTATTAGGAGGAGGTGAGAGGTCCATGTCCTGGTGTCTGTGTATTAGGAGGAGGTGAGGGGTCTGTGTCCTGGTGTCTGTGTATTAGGAGGAGGTGAGAGGTCCGTGTCCGGTGTCTGTGTATTAGGAGGAGGTGAGAGGTCAGTGTCCTGGTGTCTGTGTATTTGGAGGAGGTGAGAGGTCTGTGTCCTGGTGTCTGTGTATTAGGAGGAGGTGAGAGGTCAGTGTCCTGGTGTCTGTGTATTAGGAGGAGGTGAGAGGTCAGTGTCCTGGTGTCTGTGTATTAGGAGGAGGTGAGAGGTCTGTGTCCCGGTGTCTGTGTATTAGGAGGAGGAGAGAGGTCCGTGTCCTGGTGTCTGTGTATTAGGAGGAGGTGAGAGGTCTGTGTCCTGGTGTCTGTGTATTAGGAGGAGGTGAGAGGTCCGTGTCCTGGTGTCTGTGTATTAGGAGGAGGTGAGAGTTCTGTGTCCTGGTGTCTGTGTATTAGGAGGAGGTGAGAGGTCCGTGTCCTGGTGTCTGTGTATTAGGAGGAGGTGAGAGGTCTGTGTCCTGATGTCTGTGTATTAGGAGGAGGTGAGAGGTCTGTGTCCTGGTGTCTGTGTATTAGGAGGAGGTGAGAGGTCCGTGTCCTGGTGTCTGTGTATTAGGAGGAGGTGAGAGGTCCGTGTCCTGGTGTCTGTGTATTTGGAGGAGGTGAGAGGTCTGTGTCCCGGTGTCTGTGTATTAGTAGGAGGTGAGGGGTCTGTGTCCCGGTGTCTGTGTATTAGGAGGAGGTGAGGGGTCCGTGTCCTGGTGTCTGTGTATTAGGAGGAGGTGAGAGGTCCGTGTCCTGGTGTCTGTGTATTAGGAGGAGGTGAGAGGTCAGTGTCCTGGTGTCTGTGTATTAGGAGGAGGTGAGAGGTCAGTGTCCTGGTGTCTGTGTATTAGGAGGAGATGAGAGGTCTGTGTCCTGGTGTCTGTGTATTAGGAGGAGGTGAGAGGTCCGTGTCCTGGTGTCTGTGTATTAGGAGGAGATGAGAGGCCCATGTCCCGGTGTCTGTGTATTAGGAGGAGGTGAGAGGTCTGTGTCCTGGTGTCTGTGTATTAGGAGGAGGTGAGAGGTCCGTGTCCTGGTGTCTATGTATTAGGAGGAGGTGAGAGGTCTGTGTCCGGTGTCTGTGTATTAGGAGGAGGTGAGGGGTCCGTGTCCTGGTGTCTGTGTATTAGGAGGAGGTGAGAGGTCCGTGTCCTGGTGTTTGTGTATTAGGAGATGGTGAGAGGTCCGTGTCCTGGTGTCTGTGTATTAGGAGGAGGTGAGAGGTCCGTATCCCGGTGTCTGTGTATTAGGAGGAGGTGAGAGGTCCGTGTCCTGGTGTCTGTGTATTAGGAGGAGGTGAGAGGTCTGTGTCTGTGTATTAGGAGGAGGTGAGAGGTCAGTGTCCTGGTGTCTGTGTATTAGGAGAAGGTGAGAGATCCGTGTCCTAGTGTCTGTGTATTAGGAGGAGGTGAGCGGTCTGTGTCCTGGTGTCTGTGTATTAGGAGGAGGTGAGAGGTCCGTGTCCTGGTGTCTGTGTATTAGGAGGAGGTGAGAGGTCCGTGTCCTGGTGTCTGTGTATTAGGAGCAGGTGAGACGTCGCTGTCCTGATGTCTGTGTATTAGGAGGAGATGAGAGGTCAGTGACCCGGTGTCTGTGTATTAGGAGGAGGTGAGAGGTCAGTGTCCCGGTGTCTGTGTATTAGGAGGAGGTGAGAGGTCAATTTCCTGATGTATGTGTATTAGGATGAGGTGAGAGGTCCGTGTCCTGGTGTCTGTGTATTAGGAGGAGGTGAGAGGTCCGTGTCCTGGTGTCTGTGTATTTGGAGGAGGTGAGAGGTCTGTGTCCTGGTGTCTGTGTATTAGGAGGAGGTGAGAGGTCCGTGTCCTGGTGTCTGTGTATTTGGAGGAGGTGAGAGGTCTGTGTCCTGGTGTCTGTGTATTAGGAGGAGGTGAGAGGTCCGTGTCCTGGTGTCTGTGTATTAGGAGGAGGTGAGGGGTCTGTGTCCCGGTGTCTGTGTATTAGGAGGAGGTGAGAGGTCCGTGTCCTGGTGTCTGTGTATTAGGAGGAGGTGAGAGGTCAGTGTCCTGGTGTCTGTGTATTAGGAGGAGGTGAGGGGTCTGTGTCCTGGTGTCTGTGTATTAGGAGGAGGTGAGAGGTCCGTGTCCTGGTGTCTATGTATTAGGAGGAGGTGAGAGGTCCGTGTCCCGGTGTCTGTGTATTAGGAGGAGGTGAGGGGTCTGTGTCCCGGTGTCTGTGTATTAGGAGGAGGTGAGGGGTCTGTGTCCTGGTGTCTGTGTATTAGGAGGAGGTGAGGGGTCTGTGTCCCGGTGTCTGTGTATTAGGAGGAGGTGAGGGGTCCGTGTCCTGGTGTCTGTGTATTAGGAGGAGGTGAGAGGTCTGTGTCTGTGTATTAGGAGGAGGTGAGAGGTCCGTGTCCTGATGTCTGTGTATTAGGAGGAGGTGAGAGGTCCGTGTCCTGGTGTCTGTGTATTAGGAGGAGGTGAGACGTCGCTGTCCTGATGTCTGTGTATTAGGAGGAGATGAGAGGTCAGTGACCCGGTGTCTGTGTATTAGGAGGAGGTGAGAGGTCAGTGTCTCGGCGTCTGTATATTAGGAGGAAGTGAGAGGTCTGTGTCCGGTGTCTGTGTATTAGGAGGAGGTGAGAGGTCAGTGTCCCGGTGTCTGTGTATTAGGAGGAGGTGAGAGGTCAATTTCCTGATGTATGTGTATTAGGAGGAGGTGAGAGGTCCGTGTCCTGGTGTCTGTGTATTAGGAGGAGGTGAGAGGTCCGTGTCCTGGTGTCTGTGTATTAGGATGAGGTGAGAGGTCCGTGTCCCGGTGTCTATGTATTAGGAGGATGTGAGAGGTCCGTGTCCTGGTGTCTGTGTATTAGGAGGAGGTGAGAGGTCAATTTCCTGATGTATGTGTATTAGGATGAGGTGAGAGGTCCGTGTCCCGGTGTCTGTGTATTAGGAGGAGGTGAGAGGTCCGTGTCCTGGTGTCTGTGTATTAGGAGGAGGTGAGAGGTCTGTGTCCTGATGTCTGTGTATTAGGAGGAGGTGAGAGGTCCGTGTCCTGGTGTCTGTGTATTAGGAGGAGGTGAGAGGTCCGTGTCCTGGTGTCTGTGTATTTGGAGGAGGAGAGAGGTCTGTGTCCTGGTGTCTGTATATTAGGAGGAAGTGAGAGGTCCGTGTCCTGGTGTCTGTGTATTAGGAGGAGGTGAGAGGTCCGTGTCCCAGTGTCTGTGTATTAGGAGGAGGTGAGGGGTCTGTGTCCTGGTGTCTGTGTATTAGGAGGAGGTGAGGGGTCTGTGTCCTGGTGTCTGTGTATTAGGAGGAGGTGAGAGGTCCGTGTCCTGGTGTCTGTGTATTAGGAGGAGGTGAGAGGTCCGTGTCCCGATGTCTGTGTATTAGGAGGAGGTGAGAGGTCAGTGTCCTGGTGTCTGTGTATTAGGAGGAAGTGAGAGGTCCGTGTCCTGGTGTCTTTGTCCTGGTGTCTGTGTATTAGGAGGAGGTGAGAGGTCCGTGTCCTGGTGTCTGTGTATTAGGAGGAGGTGAGAGGTCCGTGTCCTGGTGTCTGTGTATTAGGAAGAGGTGAGAGGTCCGTGTCCTGGTGTCTGTGTATTAGGAGGAGCTGAGGGATCCGTGTCCTGGTGTCTGTGTATTAGGAGGAGATGAGAGGCCCATGTCCCGGTGTCTGTGTATTAGGAGGAGGTGAGAGGTCAGTGTCCTGGAGTCTGTGTATTAGGAGGATGTGAGTGGTCCGTGTATTGGTGTCTGTGTATTAGGAGGAGGTGAGAGGTCCGTATCCCGGTGTCTGTGTATTAGGAGGAGGTGAGAGGTCCGTGTCCCGGTGTCTGTGTATTAGGAGCAGGTGAGAGGTCTGTGTCCTGGTGTGTGTGTATTAGGAGGAGGTGAGAGGCCCGTGTCCTGGTGTCTGTGTATTAGGAGGAGGTGAGAGGTCTGTGTCCTGATGTCTGTGTATTAGGAGGAGGTGAGAGGTCTGTGTCCCGGTGTCTGTGTATTAGGAGGAGGTGAGAGGTCTGTGTCCAGGTGTCTGTGTATTAGGAGGAGGTGAGAGGTCTGTGTCCAGGTGTCTGTGTATTAGGAGGAGGTGAGAGGTCCTTGTCCTGGTGTCTGTGTATTAGGAGGAGGTGAGAGGTCTGTGTCCTGGTGTCTGTGTATTAGGAGGAAGTGAGAGGTCCGTGTACCAGTGTCTGTGTATTAGGCAGAGGGGGGGGGGGGGGTCCGTGTCCTGGTGTCTGTGTATTAGGAGGAAGTGAGAGGTCCGTGTCCTGGTGTCTGTATATTAGGAGGAGGTGAGGGGTCCGTGTCCTGGTGTCTGTGTATTAGGAGGAGGTGAGGAGTCCGTTTCCTGGTGTCTGTGTATTAGGAGAAGGTGAGAGGTCCATGTCCTGGTGTCTGTGTATTGGGAGGAGGTGAGAGGCCTGTGTCCTGGTGTCTGTATATTAGGAGAAGGTGAGAGGTCCGTGTCCTGGTGTCTGTGTATTAGGAGGAGGTGAGAGGTCAGTGTCCTGGTGTCTGTGTATTAGGAGGAGGCGAGAGGTCAGTGTCCTGGAGTCTGTGTATTAGGAGGAGGTGAGAGGTCCGTGTCCTGGTGTCTGTGTATTAGGAGGAGGTGAGAGGTCCGTGTCCTGGTGTCTGTGTATTAGGAGGAGGCGAGAGGTCAGTGTCCTGGTGTCTGTGTATTAGGAGGAGGTGAGAGGTCCGTGTCCTGGTGTCTGTGTATTAGGAGGAGGTGAGAGGTCCGTGTCCTGGTGTCTGTGTATTAGGAGATGGTGAGAGGTCCGTGTCCTGGTGTCTGTGTATTAGGAGGAGGTGAGAGGTCAGTGTCCTGGTGTCTGTGTATTAGGAGGAGGTGAGAGGTCAGTGTCCTGGTGTCTGTGTATTAGGAGGAGGTGAGGGGTCAGTGTCCTGGTGTCTGTGTATTAGGAGGAGGTGAGAGGTCCGTGTCCTGGTGTCTGTGTATTAGGAGGAGGTAAGAGGTCCGTGTCCTGGTGTCTGTGTTTTAGGAGGAGGTGAGAGGTCCGTGTCCTGGTGTCTGTGTATTAGGAGGAGGTGAGAGGTCCGTATTCTGGAGTCTGTGTATTAGGAGGAGGTGACAGGTCCGTATCCCGGTGTCTGTGTATTAGGAGGAGGTGAGAGGTCCGTGTCCTGGTGTCTGTGTATTAGATGGAGGTGAGAGGTCAGTGTCCTGGAGTCTGTGTATTAGGAGGAGGTGAGAGGTCAGTGTCCTGGTGTCTATGTATTAGGAGGAGGTGAGAGGTCCGTGTCCCGGTGTCTGTGTATTAGGAGGAGGTGAGAGGTCTGTGTCCTGGTGTCTGTGTATTAGGAGGAGGTGAGAGGTCAGTGTCCTGGTGTCTATGTATTAGGAGGAGGTGAGATGTCCGTGTCCTGGTGTCTGTGTATTAGGAGAAGGTGAGAGGTCCGTGTCCTGGTGTCTGTGTATTAGGAGGAGGTGAGAGGTCAGTGTCCTGGTGTCTGTGTATTAGGAGGAGGTGAGAGGTCCGTGTCCTGGTGTCTGTGTATTAGGAGGAGGTGAGAGGTCCGTGTCCTGGTGTCTGTGTATTAGGAGGAGGTGAGAGGTCCGTGTCCTGGTGCCTGTGTATTAGGAGGAGGTGAGAGGTCCGTGTCCTGGTGTCTGTGTATTAGGAGGAGGTGAGAGGTCCATGTCCTGGTGTCTGTGTATTAGGATGAGGTGAGAGGTCCGTGTCCTGGTGTCTGTGTATTAGGAGGAGGTGAGAGGTCCGTGTCCCGGTGTCTGTGTATTAGAAGGAGGTGAGAGGTCTGTGTCCTGGTGTCTGTGTATTAGGAGGAGGTGAGAGGTCTGTGTCCTGGTGTCTGTGTATTAGGAGGAGGTGAGAGGTCAGTGTCCCAGTGTCTGTGTATTAGGAGGAGGTGAGAGGTCAGTGTCCTGGTGTCTGTGTATTAGGAGGAGGTGAGAGGTCCATGTCCCGGTGTCTGTGTATTAGGAGGAGGTGAGAGGTCAGTGTCCCAGTGTCTGTGTATTAGGAGGAGGTGAGAGGTCCGTGTCCTGGTGTCTGTGTATTAGGAGGAGGTGAGAGGTCCGTGTCCTGGTGTCTATGTATTAGGAGGAGGTGAGTGGTCCGTGTCCTGGTGTCTGTGTATTAGGAGGAGGTGAGAGGTCCGTGTCCTGGTGTCTGTGTATTAGGAGGAGGTGAGAGGTCTGTGTCCAGGTGTCTGTGTATTAGGAGGAAGTGAGAGGTGCGTGTCCTGGTGTCTGTGTATTAGGAGGAGGTGAGAGGTCCGTGTCCTGACGTCTGTGTATTAGGAGGAGGTGAGAGGTCTGTGTCCTGGTGTCTATGTATTAGGAGGAGGTGAGTGGTCCGTGTCCTGGTGTCTGTGTATTAGGAGGAGGTGAGAGGTCCGTGTCCTGATGTCTGTGTATTAGGAGGAGGTGAGGGGTCCATGTCCTGGTGTCTGTGTATTAGGATGAGGTGAGAGGTCTGTGTCCTGATGTCTGTGTATTAGGAGGAGGTGAGAGGTCCTTGTCCCGGTGTCTGTGTATTAGGAGGAGGTGAGAGGTCCGTGTCCTGGTGTCTGTGTATTAGGAGGAGGTGAGAGGTCTGTGTCCAGGTGTCTGTGTATTAGGAGGAGGTGAGAGGTCTGTGTCCAGGTGTCTGTGTATTAGGAGGAGGCGAGAGGTCTGTGTCCTGGTGTCTGTGTATTAGGAGGAGGTGAGAGGTCCGTGTCCTGGTGTCTGTGTATTAGGAGGAGGTGAGAGGTCCGTGTCCTGGTGTCTGTGTATTAGGAGGAGGTGAGAGGTCTGTGTCCAGGTGTCTGTGTATTAGGAGGAGGTGAGAGGTCTGTGTCCAGGTGTCTGTGTATTAGGAGGAGGTGAGAGGTCCGTGTCCTGGTGTCTGTGTATTAGGAGGAGGTGAGAGGTCTGTGTCCTGGTGTCTGTGTATTAGGAGGAAGTGAGAGGTCTGTGTCCAGGTGTCTGTGTATTAGGAGGAGGTGAGAGGTCTGTGTCCAGGTGTCTGTGTATTAGGAGGAGGCGAGAGGTCTGTGTCCTGGTGTCTGTGTATTAGGAGGAGGTGAGAGGTCCTTGTCCTGGTGTCTGTGTATTAGGAGGAGGTGAGAGGTCTGTGTCCTGGTGTCTGTGTATTAGGAGGAAGTGAGAGGTCCGTGTACCAGTGTCTGTGTATTAGGCAGGGGGGGGGGGGGTCTGTGTCCTGATGTCTGTGTATTAGGAGGAGGTGAGAGGTCCGTTTCCTGGTGTCTGTGTATTAGGAGGAGGTGAGAGGTCCGTGTCCTGGTGTCTGTGTATTAGGAGGAGGTGAGAGGTCTGTGTCCTGGTGTCTGTGTATTAGGAGGAGGTGAGAGGTCCGTGTCCCGATGTCTGTGTATTAGGAGGAGGTGAGAGGTCAGTGTCCTGGTGTCTGTGTATTAGGAAGAGGTGAATGGTCCGTGTGCCGGTGTCTGTGTATTAGGAGGAGGTGAGAGGTCAGTGTCCTGGTGTCTGTGTATTAGGAAGAGGTGAATGGTCTGTTTCCCGGTGTCTGTGTATTAGGAGGAGGTGAGAGGTCCGTGTCCTGGTGTCTGTGTATTAGGAGGAGTTGAGAGGTCAGTGTCCTGGTGTCTGTGTATTAGGAGGAGGTGAGAGGTCTGTGTCCTGGTGTCTGTGTATTAGGAGGAGGTGAGAGGTCTGTGTCCTGGTGTCTGTGTATTAGGAGGAGGTGAGAGGTCCGTGTCCTGGTGTCTGTGTATTAGGAGGAGGTGAGAGGTCCGTGTCCCGGTGTCTGTGTATAATGAGGAGGTGAGAGGTCCGTGTCCTGGTATCTGTGTATTAGGAGGAGGTGAGAGGTCGCTGTCCTGATGTCTGTGTATTAGGAGGAGGTGAGGGGTCCGTGTCCTGGTGTCTGTGTATTAGGAGGAGGTGAGAGGTCTGTGTCCTGGTGTCTGTGTATTAGGAGGAGGTGAGAGGTCTGTGTCCTGGTGTCTCTGTATTAGGAGGAGGTGAGGGGTCCGTTTCCTGGTGTTTGTGTATTAGGAGGAGGTGAGAGGTCCGTGTCCCGGTGTCTGTGTATTAGGAGGAGTTGAGAGGTCAGTGTCCTGGTGTCTGTGTATTAGGAGGAGGTGAGAGGTCTGTGTCCCGGTGTCTGTGTATTAGGAGGAGTTGAGAGGTCAGTGCCCTGGTGTCTGTGTATTAGGAGGAGGTGAGAGGTCTGTGTCCTGGTGTCTGTGTATTAGGAGGAGGTGAGGGGTCCGTGTCCTGGTGTCTGTCTATTAGGAGGAGGTGAGAGGTCCGTGTCCTGGTGTCTGTGTATTAGGAGGAGGTGAGAGGTCCGTGTCCCGGTGTCTGTGTATAATGAGGAGGTGAGAGGTCCGTGTCCTGGTATCTGTGTATTAGGAGGAGGTGAGAGGTCGCTGTCCTGATGTCTGTGTATTAGGAGGAGGTGAGGGGTCCGTGTCCTGGTGTCTGTGTATTAGGAGGAGGTGAGAGGTCTGTGTCCTGGTGTCTCTGTATTAGGAGGAGGTGAGGGGTCCGTTTCCTGGTATTTGTGTATTAGGAGGAGGTGAGGGGTCCATGTCCTGGTGTCTGTGTATTAGGAGGAGGTGAGAGGTCCGTGTCCCGGTGTCTGTGTATTAGGAGGAGGTGAGAGGTCCGTTTCCTGGTGTCTGTGTATTAGGAGGGGGTGAGAGGTCTGTGTCCTGGTGTCTGTGTATTAGGAGGAGGTGAGAGGTCTGTGTCCTGGTGTCTGTGTATTAGGAGGAGGTGAGAGGTCCGTGTCCCGGTGTCTGTGTATTAGGAGGAGGTGAGGGGTCCGTGTCCCGATGTCTGTGTATTAGGAGGAGGTGAGAGGTCCGTGTCCCGGTGTCTGTGTATTAGGAGGAGGTGAGATGTCCGTGTCCGGTGTCTGTGTATTAGGAGGAGGTGAGATGTCCGTGTCCGGTGTCTGTGTATTAGGAGGAGGTGAGGGGTCCGTGTCCCGATGTCTGTGTATTAGGAGGAGGTGAGAGGTCTGTGTCCTGGTGTCTGTGTATTAGGAGGAGGTGAGAGGTCCGTGTCCTGGTGTCTGTGTATTAGGAGGAGGTGAGAGGTCTGTGTCCTGGAGTCTGTGTATTAGAAGGAGGTGAGAGGTCTGTGTCCTGGTGTCTGTGTATTAGGAGGAGGTGAGAGGTCTGTGTCCCGGTGTCTGTGTATTAGGAGGAGGTGAGAGGTCAGTGTCCTGGTGTCTGTGTATTAGGAGGAGGTGAGAGGTCCGTGTCCTGATGTCTGTGTATTAGGAGGAGGTGAGAGGTCCGTGTCCTGATGTCTGTGTATTAGGAGGAGGTGAGAGGTCTGTGTCCCTGTGTCTGTGTATTAGGAGGAGGTGAGAGGTCCGTGTCCTGGTGTCTGTGTATTAGGAGGAGGTGAGAGGTCTGTGTCCCGGTGTCTGTGTATTAGGAGGAGGTGAGAGGTCTGTGTCCTGATGTCTGTGTATTAGGAGGAGGTGAGAGGTCCGTGTCCTGATGTCTGTGTATTAGGAGGAGGTGAGGGGTCCGTGTCCCGATGTCTGTGTATTAGGAGGAGGTGAGAGGTCTGTGTCCCGGTGTCTGTGTATTAGGAGGAGGTGAGAGGTCAGTGTCCTGGTGTCTGTGTATTAGAAGGAGGTGAGAGGTCTGTGTCCTGGTGTCTGTGTATTAGGAGGAGGTGAGAGGTCAGTGTCTTGGTGTCTGTGTATTAGGAGGAGGTGAGAGGTCTGTGTCCTGGAGTCTGTGTATTAGGAGGAGGTGAGAGGTCTGTGTCCTGGTGTCTGTGTATTAGGAGGAGGTGAGGGTTCCGTGTCCTGGTGTCTGTGTATTAGGAGGAGGTGAGAGGTCTGTGTCCTGGCGTCTATGTATTAGGAGGAGGTGAGAGGTCCGTGTCCTGGTGTCTGTGTATTAGGAGGAGGTGAGAGGTCCGTTTCCTGGTGTCTGTGTATTAGGAGGAGGTGAGAGGTCCGTGTCCTGGTGTCTGTGTATTAGGAGGAGGTGAGAGGTCCGTGTCCTGGTGTCTGTGTATTAGGAGGAGGTGAGAGGTCTGTGTCCTGGTGTCTGTGTATTAGGAGGAGGTGAGAGGTCCGTGTCCCTGTGTCTGTGTATTAGGAGGAGGTGAGAGGTCTGTGTCCCGGTGTCTGTGTATTAGGAGGAGGTGAGAGGTCCGTTTCCTGGTGTCTGTGTATTAGGAGGAGGTGAGAGGTCCGTGTCCTGGTGTCTGTGTATTAGGAGGAGGTGAGAGGTCTGTGTCCTGGTGTCTGTGTATTAGGAGGAGGTGAGAGGTCCGTGTCCCTGTGTCTGTGTATTAGGAGGAGGTGAGAGGTCCGTGTCCTGGTGTCTATGTATTAGGAGGAGGTGAGAGGTCAGTGTCCCGGTGTCTGTGTATTAGGAGGAGGTGAGAGGTCTGTGTCCCGGTGTCTGTGTATTAGGAGGAGGTGAGAGGTCCGTGTCCCGGTGTCTGTGTATTAGGAGGAGGTGAGAGGTCCGTGTCCTGGTGTCTGTGTATTAGGAGGAGGTGAGAGGTCAGTGTCCTGGTGTCTGTGTATTAGGAGGAGGTGAGAGGTCTGTGTCCTGGTGTCTGTGTATTAGGAGGAGGTGAGAGGTCAGTGTCCTGGTGTCTGTGTATAAGGAGGAGGTGAGAGGTCTGTGTCCTGGTGTCTGTGTATTAGGAGGAGGTGAGAGGTCCGTGTCCTGGTGTCTGTGTATTAGGAGGAGGTGAGAGGTCCGTGTCCCGGTGTCTGTGTATTAGGAGGAGGTGAGAGGTCCGTGTCCTGGTGTCTGTGTATTAGGAAGAGGTGAGAGATCTGTGTCTCGGTGTCTGTGTATTAGGAGGAGGTGAGAGGTCAGTGTCCTGGAGTCTGTGTATTAGGAGGAGGTGAGAGGTCAGTGTCCTGGTGTCTGTGTATTAGGAGGAGGTGAGAGGTCCGTGTCCTGGTGTTTGTGTATTAGGAGGAGGTGAGAGGTCCGTGTCCTGGTGTCTGTGTATTAGGAGGAGGTGAGAGGTCCGTGTATTGGTGTCTGTGTATTAGGAGGAGGTGAGAGGTCCGTATCCCGGTGTCTGTGTATTAGGAGGAGGTGAGAGGTCCGTGTCCTGGTGTCTGTGTATTAGGAGGAGGTGAGAGGTCCGTGTCCTGGTGTCTGTGTATTAGGAGGAGGTGAGAGGTCCGTGTCCTGGTGTCTGTGTATTAGGAGGAAGTGAGAGGTCTGTGTCCTGGTGTCTGTGTATTAGGAGGAGGTGAGAGGTCCGTGTCCTGGTGTCTGTGTATTAGGAGGAGGTGAGAGGTCAGTGTCCTGGTGTCTGTGTATTAGGAGGAGGTGAGAGGTCTGTGTCCTGGTGTCTGTGTATTAGGCTGGGGTGAGAGGTCCGTGTCCCGGTGTCTGTGTATTAGGAGGAGGTGAGGGTCCGTGTCCTGGTGTCTGTGTATTAGGAGGAGGTGAGAGGTCCGTGTCCTGGTGTCTGTGTATTAGGAGGAGGTGAGAGGTCTGTGTCCTGACGTCTGTGTATTAGGAGGAGGTGAGAGGTCAGTGTCCTGGTGTCTGTGTATTAGGAGGAGGTGAGAGGTCCGTGTCCTGGTGTCTGTGTATTAGGAGGAGGTGAGAGGTCCGTGTCCTGGTGTCTGTGTATTAGGAGGAGGTGAGAGGTCTGTGTCCTGGTGTCTGTGTATTAGGAGGAGGTGAGAGGTCCGTGTCCTGGTGTCTGTGTATTAGGAGGAGGTGAGAGGTCCGTATCCCGGTGTCTGTGTATTAGGAGGAGGTGAGAGGTCCGTGTCCTGGTGTCTGTGTATTAGGAGGAGGTGAGAGGTCCGTGTCCTGGTGTCTGTGTATTAGGAGGAGGTGAGAGGTCCGTGTCCTGGTGTCTGTGTATTAGGAGGAGGTGAGAGGTCTGTGTCCTGACGTCTGTGTATTAGGAGGAGGTGAGAGGTCTGTGTCTTGGTGTCTGTGTATTAGGAGGAGGTGAGAGGTCCGTGTCCTGGTGTCTGTGTATTAGGAGGAGGTGAGAGGTCCGTGTCCTGGTGTCTGTGTATTAGGAGGAGGTGAGAGGTCTGTGTCCTGGTGTCTGTGTATTAGGAGGAGGTGAGAGGTCCGTGTCCGCTGTCTGTGTATTAGGAGGAGGTGAGAGGTCTGTGTCCCAGTGTCTGTGTATTAGGAGCCGGTGAGAGGTCCATGTCCTGGTGTCTGTGTATTAGGAGGAGGTGAGAGGTCTGTGTCCTGGTGTCTGTGTATTAGGAGGAGGTGAGAGGTCCGTGTCCCGATGTCTGTGTATTAGGAGGAGGTGAGAGGTCAGTGTCCTGGTGTCTGTGTATTAGGAGGAGGTGAGAGGTCTGTGTCCTGGTTTCTGTGTATTAGGAGGAGGTGAGAGGTCCGTGTCCTGGTTTCTGTGTATTAGGAGGAGGTGAGAGGTCTGTGTCCTGGTTTCTGTGTATTAGGAGGAGGTGAGAGGTCCGTGTCCTGATGTTGGTGTATTAGGAGGAGGTGAGAGGTCTGTGTCCCAGTGTCTGTGTATTAGGAGCCGGTGAGAGGTCCATGTCCTGGTGTCTGTGTATTAGGAGGAGGTGAGAGGTCTGTGTCCTGGTTTCTGTGTATTAGGAGGAGGTGAGAGGTCCGTGTCCTGATGTTGGTGTATTAGGAGGAGGTGAGAGGTCTGTGTCCTGGTTTCTGTGTATTAGGAGGAGGTGAGAGGTCTGTGTCCTGGTTTCTGTGTATTAGGAAGAGGTGAGAGGTCCGTGTCCTGATGTTGGTGTATTAGGAGGAGGTGAGAGGTCTGTGTCCCAGTGTCTGTGTATTAGGAGCCGGTGAGAGGTCCATGTCCTGGTGTCTGTGTATTAGGAGGAGGTGAGAGGTCTGTGTCCTGGTGTCTGTGTATTAGGAGGAGGTGAGAGGTCCGTGTCCCGATGTCTGTGTATTAGGAGGAGGTGAGAGGTCAGTGTCCTGGTGTCTGTGTATTAGGAAGAGGTGAATGGTCTGTTTCCCGGTGTCTGTGTATTAGGAGGAGGTGAGAGGTCCGTGTCCTGGTGTCTGTGTATTAGGAGGAGTTGAGAGGTCAGTGTCCTGGTGTCTGTGTATTAGGAGGAGGTGAGAGGTCTGTGTCCTGGTGTCTGTGTATTAGGAGGAGGTGAGAGGTCTGTGTCCTGGTGTCTGTCTATTAGGAGGAGGTGAGAGGTCCGTGTCCTGGTGTCTGTGTATTAGGAGGAGGTGAGAGGTCCGTGTCCCGGTGTCTGTGTATAATGAGGAGGTGAGAGGTCCGTGTCCTGGTATCTGTGTATTAGGAGGAGGTGAGAGGTCGCTGTCCTGATGTCTGTGTATTAGGAGGAGGTGAGGGGTCCGTGTCCTGGTGTCTGTGTATTAGGAGGAGGTGAGAGGTCTGTGTCCTGGTGTCTGTGTATTAGGAGGAGGTGAGAGGTCTGTGTCCTGGTGTCTCTGTATTAGGAGGAGGTGAGGGGTCCGTTTCCTGGTGTTTGTGTATTAGGAGGAGGAGAGAGGTCCGTGTCCCGGTGTCTGTGTATTAGGAGGAGGTGAGAGGTCGCTGTCCTGATGTCTGTGTATTAGGAGGAGGTGAGGGGTCCGTGTCCTGGTGTCTGTGTATTAGGAGGAGGTGAGAGGTCCGTGTCCTGGTGTCTGTGTATTAGGAGGAGTTGAGAGGTCAGTGTCCTGGTGTCTGTGTATTAGGAGGAGGTGAGAGGTCTGTGTCCTGGTGTCTGTGTATTAGGAGGAGGTGAGAGGTCTGTGTCCTGGTGTCTGTCTATTAGGAGGAGGTGAGAGGTCCGTGTCCTGGTATCTGTGTATTAGGAGGAGGTGAGAGGTCGCTGTCCTGATGTCTGTGTATTAGGAGGAGGTGAGGGGTCCGTGTCCTGGTGTCTGTGTATTAGGAGGAGGTGAGAGGTCTGTGTCCTGGTGTCTCTGTATTAGGAGGAGGTGAGAGGTCTGTGTCCTGGTGTCTGTGTATTAGGAGGAGGTGAGAGGTCTGTGTCCTGGTGTCTCTGTATTAGGAGGAGGTGAGAGGTCTGTGTCCTGGTGTGTGTGTATTAGGAGGAGGTGAGGGGTCCGTTTCCTGGTGTCTGTGTATTAGGAGGAGGTGAGGGGTCCATGTCCTGGTGTCTGTGTATTAGGATGAGGTGAGAGGTCCGTGTCCCGGTGTCTGTGTATTAGGAGGAGGTGAGAGGTCCGTTTCCTGGTGTCTGTGTATTAGGAGGGGGTGAGAGGTCTGTGTCCTGGTGTCTGTGTATTAGGAGGAGGTGAGGGGTCCGTGTCCCGATGTCTGTGTATTAGGAGGAGGTGAGAGGTCCGTGTCCTGGTGTCTGTGTATTTGGAGGAGGTGAGAGGTCCGTGTCCTGGTGTCTGTGTATTAGGAGGAGGTGAGAGGTCAGTGTCCTGGTGTCTGTGTATTAGGAGGAGGTGAGAGGTCCGTGTCCTGTGTCTGTGTATTAGGAGGAGGTGAGATGTCCGTGTCCCGGTGTCTGTGTATTAGGAGGAGGTGAGATGTCCGTGTCCGGTGTCTGTGTATTAGGAGGAGGTGAGGGGTCCGTGTCCCGGTGTCTGTGTATTAGGAGGAGGTGAGAGGTCCGTGTCCTGGTGTCTGTGTATTAGGAGGAGGTGAGAGGTCTGTGTCCTGGTGTCTGTGTATTAGGAGGAGGTGAGAGGTCCGTGTCCTGGTGTCTGTGTATTAGGAGGAGGTGAGAGGTCTGTGTCCTGGTGTCTGTGTATTAGAAGGAGGTGAGAGGTCTGTGTCCCGGTGTCTGTGTATTAGGAGGAGGTGAGAGGTCAGTGTCCTGGTGTCTGTGTATTAGGAGGAGGTGAGAGGTCCGTGTCCTGATGTCTGTGTATTAGGAGGAGGTGAGAGGTCCGTGTCCTGATGTCTGTGTATTAGGAGGAGGTGAGAGGTCTGTGTCCCTGTGTCTGTGTATTAGGAGGAGGTGAGAGGTCCGTGTCCTGATGTCTGTGTATTAGGAGGAGGTGAGAGGTCTGTGTCCCTGTGTCTGTGTATTAGGAGGAGGTGAGAGGTCCGTGTCCTGATGTCTGTGTATTAGGAGGGGGTGAGAGGTCCGTGTCCTGGTGTCTGTGTATTAGGAGGAGGTGAGAGGTCAGTGTCCTGGTGTCTATGTATTAGGAGGAGGTGAGAGGTCTGTGTCCCGGTGTCTGTGTATTAGGAGGAGGTGAGAGGTCTGTGTCCTGATGTCTGTGTATTAGGAGGAGGTGAGAGGTCCGTGTCCTGATGTCTGTGTATTAGGAGGAGGTGAGGGGTCCGTGTCCGATGTCTGTGTATTAGGAGGAGGTGAGAGGTCTGTGTCCCGGTGTCTGTGTATTAGGAGGAGGTGAGAGGTCTGTGTCCTGGTGTCTGTGTATTAGGAGGAGGTGATGGGTCCGTGTCCTGGTGTCTGTGTATTAGGAGGAGGTGAGAGGTCAGTGTCCTGGTGTCTGTGTATTAGAAGGAGGTGAGAGGTCTGTGTCCTGGTGTCTGTGTATTAGGAGGAGGTGAGAGTCCGTGTCCCTTGTGTCTGTGTATTAGGAGGAGGTGAGAGGTCTGTGTCCTGGTGTCTGTGTATTAGGAGGAGGTGATGGGTCCGTGTCCTGGTGTCTGTGTATTAGGAGGAGGTGAGAGGTCAGTGTCTTGGTGTCTGTGTATTAGGAGGAGGTGAGAGGTCTGTGTCCTGGTGTCTGTGTATTAGGAGGAGGTGAGAGGTCTGTGTCCTGGTGTCTGTGTATTAGGAGGAGGTGAGAGGTCCGTGTCCCTGTGTCTGTGTATTAGGAGGAGGTGAGAGGTCCGTGTCCTGGTGTCTATGTATTAGGAGGAGGTGAGAGGTTCAGTGTCCCGGTGTCTGTGTATTAGGAGGAGGTGAGAGGTCTGTGTCCCGGTGTCTGTGTATTAGGAGGAGGTGAGAGGTCGTGTCCGGTGTCTGTGTATTAGGAGGAGGTGAGAGGTCCGTGTCCTGGTGTCTGTGTATTAGGAGGAGGTGAGAGGTCAGTGTCCTGGTGTCTGTGTATTAGGAGGAGGTGAGAGGTCTGTGTCCTGGTGTCTGTGTATTAGGAGGAGGTGAGAGGTCAGTGTCCTGGTGTCTGTGTATTAGGAGGAGGTGAGAGGTCTGTGTCCTGGTGTCTGTGTATTAGGAGGAGGTGAGAGGTCCGTGTCCTGGTGTCTGTGTATTAGGAGGAGGTGAGAGGTCCGTGTCCCGGTGTCTGTGTATTAGGAGGAGGTGAGAGGTCCGTGTCCTGGTGTCTGTGTATTAGGAAGAGGTGAGAGGTCTGTGTCCCGGTGTCTGTGTATTAGGAGGAGGTGAGAGGTCAGTGTCCTGGAGTCTGTGTATTAGGAGGAGGTGAGAGGTCAGTGTCCTGGTGTCTGTGTATTAGGAGGAGGTGAGAGGTCTGTGTCCTGGTTTCTGTGTATTAGGAGGAGGTGAGAGGTCCGTGTCCTGTGTTGGTGTATTAGGAGGAGGTGAGAGGTCTGTGTCCTGGTTTCTGTGTATTAGGAGGAGGTGAGAGGTCTGTGTCCTGGTTTCTGTGTATTAGGAAGAGGTGAGAGGTCCGTGTCCTGATGTCTGTGTATTAGGAGGAGGTGAGAGGTCTGTGTCCCAGTGTCTGTGTATTAGGAGCCGGTGAGAGGTCCATGTCCTGGTGTCTGTGTATTAGGAGGAGGTGAGAGGTCTGTGTCCTGGTGTCTGTGTATTAGGAGGAGGTGAGAGGTCCGTGTCCCGATGTCTGTGTATTAGGAGGAGGTGAGAGGTCAGTGTCCTGGTGTCTGTGTATTAGGAAGAGGTGAATGGTCTGTTTCCCGGTGTCTGTGTATTAGGAGGAGGTGAGAGGTCCGTGTCCTGGTGTCTGTGTATTAGGAGGAGTTGAGAGGTCAGTGTCCTGGTGTCTGTGTATTAGGAGGAGGTGAGAGGTCTGTGTCCTGGTGTCTGTGTATTAGGAGGAGGTGAGAGGTCTGTGTCCTGGTGTCTGTCTATTAGGAGGAGGTGAGAGGTCCGTGTCCTGGTGTCTGTGTATTAGGAGGAGGTGAGAGGTCCGTGTCCCGGTGGTCTGTGTATAATGAGGAGGTGAGAGGTCCGTGTCCTGGTATCTGTGTATTAGGAGGAGGTGAGAGGTCGCTGTCCTGATGTCTGTGTATTAGGAGGAGGTGAGGGGTCCGTGTCCTGGTGTCTGTGTATTAGGAGGAGGTGAGAGGTCTGTGTCCTGGTGTCTGTGTATTAGGAGGAGGTGTGAGGTCTGTGTCCTGGTGTCTCTGTATTAGGAGGAGGTGAGGGGTCCGTTTCCTGGTGTTTGTGTATATAGGAGGAGGAGAGAGGTTCCGTGTCCCGGTGTCTGTGTATTAGGAGGAGGTGAGAGGTCGCTGTCTGATGTCTGTGTATTAGGAGGAGGTGAGGGGTCCGTGTCCCTGGTGTCTGTGTATTAGGAGGAGGTGAGAGGTCCGTGTCCTGGTGTCTGTGTATTAGGAGGAGTTGAGAGGTCAGTGTCCTGGTGTCTGTGTATTAGGAGGAGGTGAGAGGTCTTTGTCCTGGTGTCTGTGTATTAGGAGGAGGTGAGAGGTCTGTGTCCTGGTGTCTGTCTATTAGGAGGAGGTGAGAGGTCCGTGTCCTGGTATCTGTGTATAGGAGGAGGTGAAGGTCGCTGTCCTGATGTCTGTGTATAGGAGGAGGTGAGGGGTCCGTGTCCTGGTTGTCTGTGTATTAGGAGGAGGTGAGAGGTCTGTGTCCTGGTGTCTCTGTTTAGGAGGAGGTGAGAGGTCTGTGTCCTGGTGTCTGTGTATTAGGAGGAGGTGAGAGGTCTGTGTCCTCGGTGCTCTGTATTAGAGAGGGTGTGAGAGGTCTGTGTCCTGGTGTGTGTGTATTAGGAGGAGGTGAGTGGTCCGTTTCCTGGTGTCTGTGTATTAGGAGGAGGTGAGAGGTCCGTGTCCCGGTGGTCTGTGTATTAGGAGGAGGTGAGAGGTCCGTGTCCTGGTGTCTGTGTATTAGGAGGGGGTGAGAGGTCTGTGTCCTGGTGTCTGTGTATTAGGAGGAGGTGAGGGGTCCGTGTCCCGATGTCTGTGTATTAGGAGGAGGTGAGAGGTCCGTGTCCTGGTGTCTGTGTATTTGGAGGAGGTGAGAGGTCCGTGTCCTGGTGTCTGTGTATTAGGAGGAGGTGAGAGGTCAGTGTCCTGGTGTCTGTGTATTAGGAGGAGGTGAGAGGTCCGTGTCCTGGTGTCTGTGTATTAGGAGGAGGTGAGATGTCCGTGTCCGGTGTCTGTGTATTAGGAGGAGGTGAGATGTCCGTGTCCGGTGTCTGTGTATTAGGAGGAGGTGAGGGGTCCGTGTCCCGGTGTCTGTGTATTAGGAGGAGGTGAGAGGTCTGTGTCCTGGTGTCTGTGTATTAGGAGGAGGTGAGGTATCTGTGTTCTGATGTCTGTGTATTAGGAGGAGGTGAGAGGTCTGTGTCCTGGTGTCTGTGTATTAGGAGGAGGTGAGAGGTCCGTGTCCTGGTGTCTGTGTATTAGGAGGAGGTGAGAGGTCTGTGTCCTGGTGTCTGTGTATTAGAAGGAGGTGAGAGGTCTTGTCCCGGTGTCTGTGTATTAGGAGAGGTGAGAGGTCAGTGTCCTGGTGTCTGTGTATTAGGAGGAGGTGAGAGGTCCGTGTCCTGATGTCTGTGTATTAGGAGGAGGTGAGAGGTCCGTGTCCTGATGTCTGTGTATTAGGAGGAGGTGAGAGGTCCGTGTCCCTGTGTCTGGTGTATTAGGAGGAGGTGAGAGGTCCGTGTCCTGATGTCTGTGTATTAGGAGGAGGTGAGAGGTCTGTGTCCCTGGTGTCTGTGTATTAGGAGGAGGTGAGAGGTCCGTGTCCTGATGTCTGTGTATTAGGAGGGGGTGAGAGGTCCGTGTCCTGGTTCTGTGTATTTGGAGGAGGTGAGAGGTCAGTGTCCTGGTGTCTATGTATTAGGAGGAGGTGAGAGGTCTGTGTCCCTGGTGTCTGTGTATTAGGAGGAGGTGAGAGGTCTGTGTCCTGATGTCTGTGTATTAGGAGGAGGTGAGAGGTCCGTGTCCGGTGTCTGTGTATTAGGAGGAGGTGAGGGGTCCGTGTCCCGATGTCTGTGTATTAGGAGGAGGTGAGAGGTCTGTGTCCCGGTGTCCTGTGTATTAGGAGGAGGTGAGAGGTCTGTGTCCTGGTGTCTGTGTATTAGGAGGAGTGATGGGTCCCGTGTCTGGTGTCTGTGTATTAGGAGGAGGTGAGAGGTCATGTCCTGGTGTCTGTGTATTAGAAGGAGGTGAGAGGTCTGTGTCCTGGTGTCTGTGTATTAGAGGAGGTGAGAGTTCAGTGTCCTTGGTGTCTGTGATTAGGAGGAGGTGAGAGGTCTGTGTCCTGGTGTCTGTGTATTAGGAGAGGTGAGAGGTCTGTGTCCTGGTGTCTGTGTATTAGGAGGAGGTGAAGGTCCGTGTCCCTGTGTCTGTGTATTAGGAGGAGGTGGAGGTCCGGTCCTGGTGTCTATGTATTAGGAGGAGGTGAGAGGTCAGTGTCCCGGTGTCTGTGTATTAGGAGGAGGTGAGAGGTCTGTGTCCCGGTGTCTGTGTATTAGGAGGAGGTGAGAGGTCCGTGTCCCGGTGTCTGTGTATTAGGAGGAGGTGAGAGGTCCGTGTCCTGGTGTCTGTGTATTAGGAGGAGGTGAGAGGTCAGTGTCCTGGTGTCTGTGTATTAGGAGGAGGTGAGAGGTCTGTGTCCTGGTGTCTGTGTATTAGGAGGAGGTGAGAGGTCAGTGTCCTGGTGTCTGTGTATAAGGAGGAGGTGAGAGGTCTGTGTCCTGGTGTCTGTGTATTAGGAGGAGGTGAGAGGTCCGTGTCCTGGTGTCTGTGTATTAGGAGGAGGTGAGAGGTCGTGTCCCGGTGTCTGTGTATTAGGAGGAGGTGAGAGGTCCGTGTTCCTGGTGTCTGTGTATTAGGAAGAGGTGAGAGGTCTGTGTCCCCGGTGTCTTTGTATTAGGAGGAGGTGAGAGGTCAGTGTCCTGGAGTCTGTGTATTAGGATGAGGTGAGAGGTCAGTGTCCTGGTGTCTGTGTATTAGGAGGAGGTGAGAGGTCGTGTCCTGGTGTTTTGTGTATTAGGAGGAGGTGAGAGGTCCGTGTCCTGGTGTCTGTTAATTAGGAGGAGGTGAGAGGTCCGTGTCCCGGTGTCTGTGTATAGGAGGAGGTGAGAGGTCCGTATCCCTGTGTCTGTGTATTAGGAGGGAGGTGAGAGGGTCCGTGTCCTGGTGTCTGTGTATTAGGAGGAGGTGAGGGGTCCGTGTCCTGGTGTCTGTGTATAGGAGGAGGTAGAGGTCCGTGTCCTGGTGTCTGTGTATTAGGAGGAGGTGAGAGGTCTGTGTCCTGACGTCTGTGTATTAGGAGGAGTGTGAGAGGTCTGTGTCTTGGTGTCTGTGTATTGAGGAGGTGGGGAGAGGTCCGTGTCCTGGTGTCTGTGTATTAGGAGAGGTGAGAGGTCCGTGTCCTGGGTGCTGTGTATTAGGAGGAGGTGAGAGGTCCGTGTCCTGGTGTCTGTGTATTAGGAGGAGGAGAGAGGTCCGTGTCCCTGGTGTCCTGTGTATTAGGAGGAGGTGAGAGGTCCGTATCCCTGTTGTCTGTGTATTAGGAGGAGGTGAGAGGTCCGTGTCCTGGTGTCTGTGTATTAGGAGGAGGTGAGAGGTCGTATCCGGTGTCTGTGTATTAGGAGGAGGTGAGAGGTCCGTGTCCTGGTGTCTGTGTATTAGGAGGAGGTGAGAGGTCCGTGCCTGGTGTCTGTGTATTAGGAGGAGGTGAGAGGTCTGTGTCCTGACGTCTGTGTATTAGGAGGAGGTGAGAGGTCTGTGTCTTGGTGTCTGTGTATAGGAGGAGGTGAGAGGTCCGTGTCCTGGTGTCCTGTGTATTAGGAGGAGGTGAGAGGTCCTGTGTCCTGGTGTCTGTGTATTAGGAGGAGGTGAGAGGTCCGTGTCCTGGTGTCTGTGTATTAGGAGGAGTGTGAGAGGTCCGTGTCCTGGTGTCTGTGTATTAGGAGGAGGTGAGAGGTCCGTATCCGGTGTCTGTGTATTAGGAGGAGGTGAGAGGTCCGTGTCCTGGTGTCTGTGTATTAGGAGGAGGTGAGAGGTCCGTGTCCTGGTGTCTGTGTATTAGAGGAGGTGAGAGGTCCGTGTCCTGGTGTCTGTGTATTAGGAGGAGGTGAGAGGTCCGTGTCCTGGTGTCTGTGTATTAGGAGGTGAGAGGTCCGTGTCCTGGTGTCTGTGTATTAGGAGGAGGTGAGAGGTCCGTGTCCCGGTGTCTGTGTATTAGGAGAGGTGAGAGGTCCATGTCCTGGTGTCTGTGTATAAGGAGGAGGTGAGAGGTCTGTCCTGGTGCCTGTGTATTAGGAGGAGGTGAGAGGTCCTGTGTCCCCTGGTGTCTGTGATTAGGAGAGTGAGAGTCTGTGTCCTGGCTGTGTATTAGGAGGAGGTGAGAGGTCTGTGTCCTGGTGTCTGTGTATTAGGAGGAGGTGAGAGGTCCGTGTCCTGGAGTCTGTGTATTAGGAGGAGGTGAGAGGTCTGTGTCCTGGTGTCTGTGTATTAGAGGAGGTGAGAGGTCCGTGTCCTGGTGTCTGTGTATTAGGAGGAGGTGAGAGGTCCGTGTCCTGGTGTCTGTGTATTAGGAGGAGGTGAGAGGTCCGTGTCCTGGTGTCTGTGTATTAGGAGGAGGTGAGAGGTCTGTGTCCTGGTGTCTGTGTATTAGGAGAGGTGAGAAAGTCCGTGTCCTGGTGTCTGTGTATTAGGAGGAGCTGAGGTCTGTGTCCTGGTGTCTGTGTAAAGAGGAGTGAGAGGTCTTGTCCTGGTGTGTGTATTAGGAGGAGGTGAGAGTCCGTGTCCTGGTGCTGTGTATTAGGAGAGTGAGAGGGTCTGTGTCCTGGTGTCTGTGTATTAGGAGGAGGTGAGAGGTCAGTGTCCTGTGGTGCTGTTATTAGGAGGATGAGAGGTCTGTG
>CM050174.1:35811131-35831142 GCA_027410445.1 Discoglossus pictus
AGGAGGTGAGAGGTCAGTGTCTGGTGTCTGTGTATTAGGAAGAGAGGTGAGAGGTCCGTGTCCTCGGCTGTCTGTGTATTAGGAGGAGGTGAGGACGTCGTGTCCGGGTGTCTGTGTATTAGGAGGGAGGGTGAGAGGTCTGCTGTCCTGGTGTCTGTGTATTAGGAGGAGGTGAGAGGTCTGTGTCCCGGTGTCTGTGTTTTAGGAGGAGGTGAGAGGTCAGCGTCATGGTGTCTGTGTTATAGGAGAGGTGAGAGGTCTGTGTCCTGGTGTCTGTGTATTAGGAGGAGGTGAGAGGTCCCGTGTCTCGGTGTCTGTGTATTAGGAGGAGGTGAGGGTCTGTGTCCTGGTGTCTGTGTATTAGGAGGAGGTGAGAGGTCCGTGTCCTGGTGTCTGTGTATTAGGAGGAGGTGAGAGGTCAGAGTCCTGGTGTCTGTGTATTAGGAGGAGGTGAGAGGTCCTGTGTCCTGGTGTCTGTGTATTAGGAGGAGGTGAGAGGTCCGTGTCCTGGTGTCTGTGTATTAGGAGGAGTGTGAGAGGTCAGTGTCCCTGGTGTCTGTGTATTAGGAGGAGGTGAGAGGTCCGTGTCCTGGTGTCTGTGTATTAGGAGGAGGTGAGAGGTCCGTGTCCCTGGTGTCTGTGTATTAGGAGGAGGTGAGAGGTCCGTGTCCTGGTGTCTGTGTATTAGGAGGAGGTGAGAGGTCCGTGTCCTGGTGTCCATGTATTAGGAGGAGGTGAGAGGTCAGTGTCCTGGTGTCTGTGTATTAGGAGGAGGTGAGAGGTCCGTGTCCTGTTGTCTGTGTATTAGGAGGAGGTGAGAGGTCAGTGTCCCTGGTGTCTGTGTATTAGGAGGAGGTGAGAGGTCCGTGTCCTGGTGTCTGTGTATTAGGAGGAGGTGAGAGGTCCGTGTCCTGGTGTCTGTGTATTAGGAGGAGGTGAGAGGTCTGTGTCCTGGTGTCTGTGTATTAGGAAGAGGTGAGAGGTCAGTGTCCCTGTGTCTGTATATTAGGAGGAGGTGAGAGGTCCGTGTCCGGTGTCTGTGTATTAGGAGGAGGTGAGAGGTCCGTGTCCTGGTGTCTGTGTATTAGGATGAGGTGAGAGGTCCGTGTCCTGGTGTCTGTGTATTAGGAGGAGGTGAGAGGTCCGTGTCCGGTGTCTGTGTATTAGGATGAGGTGAGAGGTCCGTGTCCTGGTGTCTGTGTATTAGGAGGAGGTGAGAGGTCTGTGTCCCGGTGTCTGTGTATTAGGAGGAGGTGAGAGGTCAGTGTCCTGGTGTCTGTGTATTAGGAGGAGGTGAGAGGTCTGTGTCCCGGTGTCTGTGTATTAGGAGGAGGTGAGAGGTCTGTGTCCTGGAGTCTGTGTATTAGGAGGAGGTGAGAGGTCAGTGTCCTGGTGTCTGTGTATTAGGAGGAGGTGAGAGGTCTGTGTCCCAGTGCCTGTGTATTAGGAGGAGGTGAGAGGTCCGTGTCCTGATGTCTGTGTATTAGGAGGAGGTGAGAGGTCTGTGTCCTGGTGTCTGTGTATTAGGAGGAGGTGAGAGGTCTGTGTCCTGGTGTCTGTGTATAAGGAGGAGGTGAGAGGTCCGTGTCCTGGTGTCTGTGTATTAGGAGGAGGTGAGAGCTCCATGTCCTGGTGTCTGTGTATTAGGAGGAGGTGAGAGGTCTGTGTCCCGGTGTCTGTGTATTAGGAGGAGGTGAGAGGTCAGCGTCCTGGTGTCTATGTATTAGGAGGAGGTGAGAGGTCCGTGTCCGGTGTCTGTGTATTAGGATGAGGTGAGAGGTCCGTGTCCTGGTGTCTGTGTATTAGGAGGAGGTGAGGGGTCTGTGTCCCGGTGTCTGTGTATTAGGAGGAGGTGAGAGGTCTGTGTCCTGGTATCTGTGTATTAGGAGGAGGTGAGAGGTCTGTGTCCTGGTGTCTGTGTATTAGGAGGAGGTGAGAGGTCTGTGTCCTAATGTCTGTGTATTAGGAGGAGGTGAGAGGTCAGTGTCCCGGTGTCTGTGTATTAGGAGGAGGTGAGAGGTCCGTGTCCCGGTGTCTGTGTATTAGGAGGAGGTGAGAGGTCCGTGTCCTGGTGTCTGTGTATTAGGAGGAGGTGAGAGGTCTGTGTCCTGGTGTCTGTGTATTAGGAGGTGAAAGGTCCGTGTCCCGGTGTCTGTGTATTAGGAGGAGGTGAGAGGTCTGTGTCTGTGTATTAGGAGGAGGTGAGAGGTCCGTGTCCCGGTGTCTGTGTATTAGGAGGAGGTGAGAGGTCCGTGTCCCGGTGTCTGTGTATAAGGAGGAGGTGAGAGGTCCGTGTCCAGTTATCTGTGTATTAGGAGGAGGTGAGAGGTCGCTGTCCTGATGTCTGTGTATTGGATGGAGGTGAGAGGTCAGTGACCCGGGGTCTGTGTATTAGGAGGAGGTGAGAGGTCTGTGTCTGTGTATTAGGAGGAGGTGAGAGGTCCGTGTCCCGGTGTCTGTGTATTAGGAGGAGGTGAGAGGTCCGTGTCCCGGTGTCTGTGTATTAGGAGGAGGTGAGAGGTCTGTGTCCTGGTGTCTGTGTATTAGGAGGAGATGAGAGGTCTGTGTCCTGGTGTCTGTGTATTAGGAGGAGGTGAGAGGTCCATGTCCTGGTGTCTGTGTATTAGGAGGAGGTGAGAGGTCTGTGTCCTGGTGTCTGTGTATTAGGAGGAGGTGAGAGGTCCGTGTCCCGGTGTCTATGTATTAGGAGGAGGTGAGAGGTCTGTGTCCCGGTGTCTGTGTATTAGGATGAGGTGAGAGGTCCGTGTCCTGGTGTCTGTGTATTAGGAGGAGGTGAGAGGTCCATGATCTGGTATCTGTGTATTAGGAGGAGGTGAGAGGTCAGTGTCCTGGTGTCTGTGTATTAGAAGGAGGTGAGAGGTCCATGTCCTGGTATCTGTGTATTAGGAGGAGGTGAGAGGTCAGTGTCCTGGTGTCTGTGTATTAGGAGGAGGTGAGAGGTCCGTGTCCCGGTGTCTGTGTATTAGGAGGAGGTGAGAGGTCTGTGTCCTGGTGTCTGTGTATTAGGAGGAGATGAGAGGTCTGTGTCCTGGTGTCTGTGTATTAGGAGGAGGTGAGAGGTCCATGTCCTGGTGTCTGTGTATTAGGAGGAGGTGAGAGGTCAGTGTCCTGGTGTCTGTGTATTAGGAGGAGGTGAGAGGTCCGTGTCCGGTGTCTGTGTATTAGGAGGAGGTGAGAGGTCTGTGTCCTGATGTCTGTGTATTAGGAGGAGGTGAGAGGTCTGTGTCCTGGTGTCTGTGTATTAGGAGGAGGTGAGAGGTCTGTGTCCTGGTGTCTGTGTATTAGGAGGAGGTGAGAGGTCCGTGTCCTGGTGTCTGTGTATTAGGAGGAGGTGAGAGGTCCGTGTCCTGGTGTCTGTGTATTAGGAGGAGGTGAGAGGTCCGTGTCCTGGTGTCTGTGTATTAGGAGGAGGTGAGAGGTCCGTGTCCCTGGTGTCTGTGTATTAGGAGGAGGTGAGAGGTCTGTGTCCTGGTGTCTGTGTATTAGGAGGAGGTGAGAGGTCCGTGTCCTGGTGTCTGTGTATTAGGAGGAGGTGAGAGGTCCGTGTCCCGGTGTCTGTGTATTAGGAGGAGGTGAGAGGTCCGTGTCCTGGTGTCTGTGTATTAGGAGGAGGTGAGAGGTCCGTGTCCCGGTGTCTATGTATTAGGAGGAGGTGAGGGGTCCGTGTCCTGGTGTCTGTGTATTAGGAGGAGGTGAGAGGTCTGTGTCCTGATGTCTGTGTATTAGGAGGAGGTGAGAGGTCAGTGTCCTGGTGTCTGTGTATTAGGAGGAGGTGAGAGGTCTGTGTCCTGATGTCTGTGTATTAGGAGGAGGTGAGGGGTCTGTGTCCTGATGTCTGTGTATTAGGAGGAGGTGAGAGGTCTGTGTCCTGGTGTCTGTGTATTAGGAGGAGGTGAGAGGTCTGTGTCCTGGTGTCTGTGTATTAGGAGGAGGTGAGAGGTCCGTGTCCTGGTGTCTGTGTATTAGGAGGAGGTGAGAGGTCCGTGTCCCGGTGTCTATGTATTAGGAGGAGGTGAGAGGTCTGTGTCCTGGTGTCTGTGTATTACGAGGAGGTGAGAGGTCCGTGTCCTGGTGTCTGTGTATTAGGAGGAGGTGAGAGGTCTGTGTGGGTGCAGAAGAGAGAGAGGATGGGTGCAGGAGAGAGAGAGGATGGGTGCAGGAGAGAGAGAGGATGGTTGCAGAAGAGAGAGAGAGAGGATGGGTGCAGAAGAGAGAGAGGATGGATGCAGAAGAGAGAGAGAGAGGATGGGTGCAGGAGAGAGAGAGGATGGGTGCAGAAGAGAGAGAGGATGGATGCAGAAGAGAGAGAGAGGATGGGTGCAGGAGAGAGAGAGGATGGGTGCAGAAGAGAGAGAGAGAAGATGGGTGCAGGAGAGAGAGAGAGGATTGGTGCAGAAGAGGGAGAGTATGGGTGCAGAAGAGAGAGAGAGGATGGGTGCTGGGGAGAGAGAGAGGATGGGTGCAGAAGAGAGAGAGAGGATGGGTGCTGGGGAGAGGGAGAGGATAGGTGCAGAAGAGAGAGAGGATGGGTGCAGAAGAGAGAGAGGATGGGTGCAGAAGAGAGAGAGAGGATGGGTGCAGAAGAGAGAGAGGATGGGTGCAGAAGAGAGAGAGAGGATGGGTGCAGAAGAGAGAGAGGATAGGTGCAGAAGAGAGAGAGGATGGGTGCAGAAGAGAGAGAGGATGGGTGCAGAAGAGAGAGAGAGGATGGGTGCAGAAGAGAGAGAGGATGGGTGCAGAAGAGAGAGAGAGGATGGGTGCTGGGGAGAGAGAGAGGATGGGTGCAGAAGAGAGAGAGAGGATGGGTGCTGGGGAGAGGGAGAGGGTGGGTGCAGAAGAGAGAGAGGATGTGTGCAGAAGAGAGAGAGAGGATGGGTGAGGGGAGAGAAAGAGGATGGGTGCAGAAGAGAGAGAGAGGATGGGTGCAGGAGAGAGAGAGAGGATGGGTGCAGGAGAGAGGATGGGTGCAGAAGAGAGAGAGGATGGGTGCAGAAGAGAGAGAGAGGATGGGTGCAAAAGAGAGAGAGAGGATGGGTGCAGAAGAGAGAGAGAGAGGATGGGTGCAGGAGAGAGAGAGAGGATGGGTGCAGAAGAGAGAGAGAGAGACGATGTGTGCAGAAAAGAGAGAGGATGTGTGCAGGGGACAGAGTGTGGAGATGGGGTGCAGTAGGGTGCAGGTGATGGGGTGCAGAAGAGGAGAGTTTATGAGGTGCTGTAGAGGTGATGGGATGCAGGGTGGCGCAGGTGTCGGCGAGCACTGATGACGGAGTGGTGATGACGGCGGGCTGTTCTCCAGCGCGCAACGGACGTGCTACCCGTATTCAGTGTTGCTGCCTCTAGAGGAGATTATTTACCTTCAGGGGATTTGGAGACAATGCACAGATTCACAAGAAGTTGTCTGATTGTATTTAGACTGCTAGACTGTGGGGGCTTACTCTGCCATTTAGTTCTATTGGAGAGAAGAAAAAATATATATGTATATATATATATATATATATATATATATATATATATATATATATATATATATATATATATAGTAAATAAATAGTTAATCTGTGCTTACATTTGAATGTCTAAAACAAGTTAAAAAAATGTATTTTCTGCTCAGAATTCTGATATATACAATTATTGCACTGCATTCTGGGAACCTGGGCAGGGACATGCAAGTGTGCCCACAAAGGCTTCGCTCTTTAATCCAAATACCATTTCAAACATGGCTCCTTTTGCCTGCTGTATTACACAGCCCAGGATGGATTACGCACAAGCCAGGAATTCTACAGCACTGCCTCGAGGATACTGCTTCTCATCAGCGTGGGGCCGGTTCTTACCTTGTGTAGTAGATTTTGTGGAGAGGTAGTTCACCACAACAATTATTTAATTTATGGTGAGAAAGAGAGCGATAGAAGCCCTCCACCGTACAGTAGTACAGTATATAAATAGTACATTTGTGTTCACATTTGAATGTCTAAATCTATATATATTTAAACAGGGGAACCCCGGGAATTTCATCCTCACACAAGCTGATGGGAACCCCGGGGATTCCCTCCCCGTCAGGACCTCATTGGCATCTAAATATGAACCTATTGATAAAGGTCCTGCAAGAACCTTCAAGCATCTAACACAAACCTATATGCCATGGAGGTCCAATAAGGTCCTGTAAGGACCTCCATGGCACCTAACATTAAACCCCTATGCCATGGAGGTCCTGTAAGGAAATAAAATGTCATACTTACCTACCCATGTGTGCCTTCCAGCAATAATCATCAATGCCATGTCCTCAGTCTTTATAAACTGGCTATCCCTACTTATTGTAGTTCCTTGTCTTGATAGAAGCCAGTGGTCCTCATCTTCTGGCCCATTGCAAGAGGTCTCTGCCTAAACAATCCGACATTCTTTAAAAATATATTAATTTCTTATGAAGCTCCTTCAGTTACGAAGAAGCTTTTTTTCCGTAACTACGTGTCAGATTGGAATTTGGCCCTAAGACGACAATACCCGATGAACTTTCTGTAAAATACCTTTATGCTCCTGTCTTGGTACATATTACTTGCCACAAACATGTGATGGATGTACCAAACTGCAGTGGTCCTGGTACAAACAACATGGCGTAATTCTCCTATTCACCACTGAGAGGTGATCTAAGAATGGAAGTGAATATTTCTCCAGATTATTGAGCTACTCGACAAAGTGCAGGGAGTGATGGGAGTTCCTTGGAATGTGGGTGCGCCAATTCTCCAATGAACTCTCCTCTACCCCGATCAGAGGCATTTATGAGAATTACTGAGCCTTAGATGCTATTTCCCCTGAGACACAGAAAGGAGTGGAGATAAATAGATAGATAATTGAAACTTAAATCTGCTTTTATATTTTACGGTATTGTGCGAGGGCGCAGGGAATTACAAGAATAGATACTTTATAAACAGCTTTATCATAAAAATCTTCTTTTGTACTCTGTACCAAATCCTGCCTCTGTATATCCAAAAAGGATATTAACACATTGGCTGGAGAACATCAACTGTATGCTTCTGTTTTATTTAATTGAATGTAAATCACATAAGAAAATACAATTAACAGGATTTCTATGCGTTCCTGTTTATACGGACATTCAATTTATTAAACGCTTTTATTTTTAATCCGTTTTTTTATTCATTTAGTACTTTGCTTATGTTAATATAATTTAGTTTCATCACAAGAAATACTTGTGTAATGTATAAATAGATGAATGGGTGTTTTGATCTGCAAAGGATTATAACAGTGGCAGAGCTAGGGAATGAAGGGCCCTGTTGCAAGATAATTTGGGGGGCCCTCTTGCACATCTCTATATACTAAACGGGGGACAATACAGGGGGTCCTGGTGCTTTGTACCTAGTGCACTGGCAGTACCTCACTTATTGGACCTCCATTGCATATAGGTTTGTGTTAGGTGGAGGGAAGAAAAATAAAAAATAAAGTGGTTGCATAAGTCTGCCTCTTATAACTGGGGATGTAGCTGTGTTCAGAATTAAGCAATCACATTCCACATTGTGTTAAATAGGATTCAGCATACACCTGTCATCATTTAAAGTGCCTCTGATTAAATCCAAATAAAGTTCAGCTGCTCTAGTTGGTCTTTCCTTAAATGTTCTTAGTCGCATCCCACAGCAAAAGCCATGGTCCACAGAGAGCTTCCAAAGCATCAGAGGGATCTCATTGTTAAAATGTATCAGTGAGGAGAAGGATACAAAAGAATGTCCAAGGCATTAGATATACCTTGGAACACAGTGAAGACAGTCATCATCAAGTGGAGAAAATAATGCACAACAGTGACATTACCAAGAACTGGAGCTCCCTCCAAAATTTATGAAAAGATGAGAAGAAAACTGGTCTGGGAGGCTACCAAGAGGCCTACAGCAACATTAAAGGAGCTGCAGGAA
This sequence comes from Discoglossus pictus, assembly GCA_027410445.1. Lineage (NCBI taxonomy): Eukaryota > Metazoa > Chordata > Amphibia > Anura > Alytidae > Discoglossus > Discoglossus pictus. The sequence continues at coordinate 35,819,069 of CM050174.1, forward strand.
TATCTGGCAAGTACTGGCTGTGTGGTACATGTGACAACAATCTCCCGTATTCTTCATATGTCTGGGCTATGGGGTAGAGTGGCAAGACGAAAGCCTTTTCTTACGAAGAAAAACATCCAAGCAAGGCTACATTTTGCAAAAACACATCTGAAGTCTCCCAAAAGCATGTGGGAAAAGGTGTTATGGTCTGATGAAACCAAGGTTGAACTTTTGGGCCATAATTCCAAAAGATATGTTTGGCGCAAAAACACTGCACATCACCAAAAGAACACCATACCCACAGTGAAGCATGGTGGTGGCAGCATCATGCTTTGGGGCTGTTTTTCTTCAGCTGGAACTGGGGCCTTAGTTAAGATAGAGGGAATTATGAACAGTTCCAAATACCAGCCAATATTGGCACAAAACCTTCAGGCTTCTGCTAGAAAGCTGAACATGAAGAGGAACTTCATCTTTCAGCATGACACCGGCCCAAAGCATACATCCAAATCAACAAAGGAATGGCTTCACCAGAAGAAGATTACAGTTTTGGAATGGCCCAGCCAGAGCCCAGACCTGAATCCGATTGAAAATCTGTGGGGTGATCTGAAGAGGGCTGTGCACAGGAGATGCCCTCGCAATCTGACAGATTTGGAGTGTTTTTGCAAAGAAGAGTGGGCAAATCTTGCCAAGTCAAAATGTGCCATGCTGATAGACTCATACCCAAAAAGACTGAGTGCTGTAATAAAATCAAAAGGGGCTTCAACAAAGTATTAGTTAAGGGTGTGCAGACTTATGCAACCATATTATTTAATTTTTATATTTTTTCTTCCCTCTACCTAAAAGATTTCAGTTAATATATATAAATGGTACATTTGTGTTTACATGTCATGTGAACATTTAAAATAAGTTTAAAAAAAAGGATATAATATAGAGGGGGAAATGATAGAAAAAGTTCAAACACATTAAATGATTTAATAAAGTCAGAGAGGGAAGTATTTACTAGAAGATGAAGAATGCCACCAAAGCTAGGCAGTATATGAAGGATGGGATAAACGGAAATTGTTTACACTGATAACTACCAGTTGTAATTCTGGAACTTTTTAGACCACCTTTGGGGCTTTTTAAGAATCTAAAACAGGGGTCACCAAACTCGGTCCTGGAGGACCGCACCCAGGCCTGGATTTGTGGATATGCTTACTGCAAACAGGTGAGACTATTGCTTTTCAGTCATCCTGATTGACTCACCTGTGCACAGAAAGGAAATTCTCAAATCCAGGCCTGGGTGTGGTCCTCCAGGACCGAGTTTGGTGACCCCTGATCTAAAAGGATTGTAGTCACAGTCAAGTTTAGTGATTTATGCAGGAGACTGGAAATATAAATGAAGCAATACAGAAGTCGCATCTATACATTACAATTCACAGTCAACTGCAAGGTTGGTGGGCACACTGTGGGTGCGTGCTCTGCTAGCAATGGGCCTGATCTACAGAAGTCTGGTTGCTACAGAAATAAAACAAACAATAACTTCATCATCTAACTCCAACCCTAGCAATAAATCTAACTAGCCATAACCATAACTCCAACACTAACCCCAAAAACAAACGATAACCCTAACATCCAACTCCAAACATAAATATAAACCAAACCATAAACTTATCTCCCAACCATGACACCTAGTTCTGTCCATAACTCTAACCATAACTCTGAAACAAACCATAACTCTAACATCTAACTCCAAATCTAACAATAAACCTAACTCCCAACTATAATACCTAGCCCTAGCCATAACTCCAACCCTAACAATAAACCAAACCACGAACCTAACTCTCAATCATGACACCTAGCTCTATTCATAACTGTAACCCTAACCTAAAAACAAACCATAACTCTAACATCTAACTCCAAATCTAACAATAAACCTAACTCCCAACTATAAAACCTAGCCCTAGCCATAACTCCAACCCTAACAATAAACCAAACCACGAACCTAACTCTCAATCATGACACCTAGCTCTATTCATAACTGTAACCCTAACCTTAAAACAAACCATAACTCTAACATCTAACTCCAACCCTAATAATAAACCTAACTCCCAACTATAAAACCTAGCCCTAGCCATAACTCCAACACTAACAATAAACCAAACCATGAACCTAACTCCCAACCATGACACCTAGTTCTGTCCATAACTCTAACCATAACTCTGAAACAAACCATAACTCTAACATCTAACTCCAAATCTAACAATAAACCTAACTCCCAACTATAATACCTAGCCCTAGCCATAACTCCAACCCTAACAATAAACCAAACCACGAACCTAACTCTCAATCATGACACCAAGCGACCGGGTTCCCTGGCGGTCCAATGGTTAGGACCACTGAGACCTGGGTTCGATTCCAGTCATGGAACCAAGAGGTCACACCTCCCTGAAGCCAAGCGGGGTTTGGCCTGGTCAGTATTTGAATGGTAGACCACCTAGGAATACCAGGAGCTGTATGCTGTGGCCCACTGGAGAAGGAAATGGCAATCCACTCCAGTATATCTGCCATGAGCACCACAAACACGACTGAACACCACAAACACACCAGTTTACACCTAGCCCTATCCATCATCTTAACCCTAAAAAAAACATAGCCCTAACTTCTAACTCCAAACCATGAACCAAATTCCCAACCATAACAACTAGCTATATCCAAAACTCTAAACCTAACAATAAACCTAACTCTCAACTATAAAACCTAGCCTTAGCCATAACTCAAACCCTACCAATAAACCAAACCATGAACCTAACTCCCCACCATGACACCTAGCTCTATCCATAACTGTAACTCTAACCTTAAAACAAACGTAACCCTAACATCTAACTCCAACCCTAGCATTTCTTATTTCTAATTAAAAAGGGAATTCAGAGTTATCATGGATAATTAGAGAGGCAGTATTGATCCAGGGAGAAGTCCGGTCGCCGGTGTCTGGGATCAGGAGGGAATTGTTTTTTTTTTGTTTTTTTTTATACAACCAATTAATTAATAGTTAATCCGCATATTGCAGATCAGAGGAGATCTTAAAAGGTTGAACTTGATGGGCTGAAAGTCTTTTTTTAACCTTAAATACTATGGGCCTCATTCTATTACCGGCCGTAGGAGATGCGGGGCCGCAAGGACCGGCCGCAAGCTATTTGCCTATTATATTCCCTTCCGGCCGGGGGTTCCGGCAGGCTTGCGGCCAGCGCCTTGTTATCCCTTGCGGCTGCTCGCGCCGGAGGCAAGCCTTTGATCTTAAACGGCTGCAAGAGTTTCGGCCGCAAGCAAATCCCGGTTGCTATTCAATTGCTCCGGGAACCCTCTCTGCAAGGCTAAAACCGAGCCGCAGCTTACTTGCAGCAAAAAGGTCCCGCAGGCACACAATTAAGCACATAACAAAGCCATAATAAAGCCATCCTGCACTCTGAGGAGACTATAAAGTGATTTTAGGTGTTAGCATTCATAGCACAACATTCCCCTACACTAAAATCCGTAAATAAATTTTATTTTAATTTATGTCAAATATCTGTGAAAAAAGTCCAGAGGGCTTGGAGCACCTCAGACCCGCCCACGCTGCGGCCAGAAAATAAACAGTTAATTAAATCTCGGATTTGGGCTGATGTGCAAGCTTGAGAGGGGGTTGCTATTAATCCTCATGTCCCCCATTATGATCCCTAGCATTTACAGAGCTGTACAGTGCAGGCTTGAATTTATTTTTGCTTTTCAAGATTTCTGAGCTTACGGCCGGTTGCAAGATATACGGCCGGCCGTAAGAGGAGATCCTTGCGGCGCCGTATAATTGAATTGCAAGGTAACGGGAGCCCCGCAAGGAATCGCAGCTTTGCGGCCGATTTACGGCCGATAATAGAATGAGGCCCTATGTAACTATGTAACTAATAAACCTAACTCCCAACCATGGCACCTCGCCCCATCCATAACTCAAACCCTAACCCTAAGCTCACTGAACCTCACATCACAGATAATTGTTGAACGCAAACAATATTTTATGACCACACAACTGACCCTTGGGCTTCTGTGCCCTCCGCCTCTGGTCTGCAGCATTCTTCACCTCCAGCCTTTCCACACCTACTGATTAATTTCCAGTGTATCCCTTACACTAACACACAAAAATGTCCAGGCTGCTGCCAGTAACATCCCATTACTATTTTTTTTTGTCCATTTTTCTGCCGCCTGCAGAGCTGTATTTTGGCAGCAATTATGCTGTTACTGTAAACTGCTCTCAGGGAGTGGCACGGAGGCCCTCAACGTAGACACAGCCAGAATAAAAGCAAGACTTTACACCGTAATTATCATTATAAATACAATTATTATAATAACATCGGCAGGTGCCTAGAAATTAAGGCATTGAGAAGCTGTGTGGTCTCGCTAACGGATTCAAAAACATCTAAAAATAGAGGGACCATTGTACTAATTGTGCACCATCAACTATAAAATGGAAAATCTTATTGCATGATCTTGTAGGTATGGTTATAGGTACCTATACACCTTACAACATCTTCAGTTTTTTTCTTGTTATCTCTAAGTTGACTTTCTCTATTTATTCTTTGAGTATCCTCTGTCCAGAAAGCAAAATTGGAGGTCTATAGCTTCTTGTTCAAAGTCTTTTATATTTGAACAACTTCTTCTTACCCTAAGGTATTGACTAGTAGGAATACCTCTAATCTGTGCCTTAGGGTGGCTACTTTTAGCATGTAATAGGCTATTGGTTGCCGTTGGCTTTCTGTAGGTGTTAGTTCTTATTTTGCTGTGTGTATTTGCAAATCCAAAAATGTGATGGAAGTTTGACTTATCTCCGAAGTCAAAACTAATCTTATTGTTATTCAATTCTCTTATAGAGTCCTGTAGATGTCGTACAGTACCATTCCACAGAATCAAAATATCATCAATGAAGCGGACCCATAAATCCACATTTCTAGTATATTTCTCCATCAGTTCATGAAATACATCGTGTTCCTTCCACCATCCCAAATATTAGTTAGCATATGTGTGGGCACAGGCAGTGCCCATCGCCGTACCATAGAATCCATCCAAGAATATGAAACAGTTGTGAGTTAATACAAATTCCAGTAGTTGTAACATAAATTTGTTATGATTGTTATATTGAGTTCCTCTTATTTTGATGAAATAATCAAAAAAAGGTCATTCTCATGTTTACTATTTGTATAGAGAGATCCAGTGATACCAACAATGTTTGTTTTTTCATCTAGCTTGGACAATACATCTTTTGAGAAGACAAACTAAATACAAATTCTCTCAAAATTAAATCCAAATATTTACTGGAATTCTCTGTTAGATTGTTGATCCCTGAAACTGTTGGTATTCCTGGTGGTTTTCCAGGATTTTGGGTATGGTGTAGAAGGTGGCATTTTTGGGAATTTTCATATCCATAAATTCAAATTCCTGTTGCAATAAAGTCATGTACAAACCCTGCCTCCTCCCAATTCACCCACATGCCCACCTTAGGCATCAAGAACTATTTAAAACGCTAATACTGTGTGAAATGGAAGGATTAACCACAGAATAGCCCAATAAAAAAAATTATAATACATTATATATTGCTTTTTTTACTGTTCGACTCAAAGTGCTTTATATTTCCCCAAAAATGTTGTTAGGTGTCATGTGACAGGAGCGAGTCTTGTCTATCAGCAGCCTAGCTGTTTATTGGGATGTCCCTGGAATAATGCATTGCTGTAGTCAAGATGGAAAGACCCAACAGCATGGACCAGTGTGGCCAAAACCTCTGAGAAAATCAATTCCTTAATGCTAGCTATATTTTTCAGCTAGAAGAAAGAGGTATTGATTGCCACAGAAACATGGGGCCATATTCAATCCCAAGCCCTCAACTCAATCGCAATTGGCCAAATATCTGCAAGTGTGTTGCGGGCTTCCGTTCGTCTCCAATTGCGATGCTATTCAATTGCTCAAGCCCGCAAGTTGCTGTCCCAAAGCCGAACCCGTAAATCATGCAGATCGGGAACATGATCAATTCAGCAGGCCCGTAACCTCCCATTTCGAATCAGCCAATAGAAAATAAGACATAAGTCATTATTACGGCAGTAAAACATGGAGGTTACATGTCAAACAATTAGGTTCGGGGTCCCATATGCGATCAGACTTGCAAACCTGCAAAATAAAGAATTATGAAATTGGATGCCAATACTGTTCTAGTTCATGTGGGTGGCCTGATATGTATTAACTTATTGATACCCGAGATCGATTTAACCCCAAAATGAAACATAAAAAATAATCTAAGATCATGCTGATTTGTGAGCTTGAGACTGTTGTGCAATGAATTCTAATGTCTATCATCGGTTTCCCCAGTATTTACAGTGCAGTAGTGATTTTTTATTTGCATTTACAGTGCTAAACTTCAATAAAAGTTTACTGTAGGAAAATGCATATTTTTAGTAAGTAACTTGTTATTAACTATAGATTTGAATATATTTGGAACCTCTGGTGTATCAACTAACAATACAAGGTTTGTGCGAGTAAATACTATTTAAAGGCTCAAAATTCCCATTTAGGCTCTTGACATTCTACACTGCAAGAAATGATAACTTGAGAATTAGAAACCAGGTCCTTCAACAGTTCACCCTCCACAACATTCTCTACTAAAACGAACCATCACATAATCTTCTCATAGGAGATCTGGGTTCTATCCTGTTACGGTGTCTGCTTAGGTCCGCCGCTGCAGTGCGGTCTCCAACCGCTAGATGGCGCTGGCGATATTTTGCTGCGCTGCCGATATGTGAGAGAAGTTCTAAGCTTATAATGTTAGCCTAACCCTTGAACTAGCCCTAACCCTCACCCTAACCCCAACCCTAAAAGTTGACCTAAGCCTAGACTCTACCATAAGAGGATAGGATTGAGATCTGTATAAAGGAATAGTTGACATTTTACATGATACATTGGAGGTTATAATAGCATCATTTAAATCTTTAAGTAATAAAAAGTTGAATGTTACTTTTAAAACATGCATTCTCCTACAGTAAACTTAGCTTGACGTTCACTATTTTTAGCTTCTGTATTGTGTGTGTTTGCGTTGTTCAGTTGTGTCCGACTCTCTGTGACCTCGTGGATCGCAGAACACCATGCTGATCTACTTGGTATTCACTGCAATACTGGAGTGGGTTGCCAGTTCCATCTCCAGTGGGCCTCAGCATACAACTCCTAGGTGGTCTCTCATCCAAAACTGACCAGGCCCAACCCAACCCTGCATAGCTTCAGGGTGGTGTGACCTCTTGGTTCCTCTTATAGTCATTTCATGAATAACTCACACAAAGGTGGAGAGAATGCCCAGTTGGTTTATCACATAATTATTATTATTTTATCACAACAACTTTTATATTTTATTAATATTTTTTATACATAGAGCTCAAACATAAATACATAATAATTAATAAAAATAAAATAAAACAGTATGAAATAGTTAAATATTGCTTTGCTTTACATGATAACATGTTATTTACTTATCAAGGACCTTTCCTGTTGGTTGGCCGCAGGTGCTGTGTCGAGGCATGAATGGCGATAATAGTTTTAGTGTTAGGCTTAGGGTTAGGGTTGGACGTAGATTTAGGGGATACAGGTTAGGCTATACAGGTTAGGGTTACAGTTAGGTTTTAGTGTTAGGGTTGGGGTTAGTGTTGGATGTAGATTTAGGGGATACAGGTTAGGGTTAGGTTATACAGGTTGGGGTATACAGGTTAGGGTTACAGTTAGGATTTAGAGTTAGGATTGGGGTCAGTGTTGGATATAGAGTTAGGGGATACAGGTTAGGGTTAGAGTTAGGTTTTAGTGCTAGTATTGGGGTTAGTGTTGGATGTAGTTAGGGGATACAGGTTAGGGTTAGGGGATACAGGTTAAGGTTACAGTTAGGTTTTTGTGTTAGGGTTGGGGTTAGTGTTGGATGTAGAGGTAGGGGATACCGGTTAGGGTTACGGGATACAGGTTAGGGTTACAGTTAGGTTTTAGTGTTAGGATTGGGGTTAGTGTTGGATTTAGAGTTAGGGGATACAGGTTAGGGTTACAGTTAGGTTTTAGTGTTAAGGTTGGGGTTAGTGTTGGATGTAGAGTTAGGAGATACACGTTAGGGTTGCAGTTAGGTCTTAGGGTTAGGCTTGGATGTAGGGTGAGGGGATACAGGTTAGGGTTAGGTTTACAGTTAGGTTTTAGGGTTTGTCTTGTGGTTAGGGGAGTTTAGGGTTAGAGTTAGGGGTGTTATATCAGTTCTGCTGAGTAGCACAGAAAGGTACGGCAGCCTGGTGGCGTGCTGCTCTCATCCCTACTGTGTCTGAAACGGCGCAGTGGCCACCCAACAGGAAAGCTTGCTTATCAATCTCTATATGTTAATTTTAATCTTACATAAAAGGGGAAGATTATTGCGAAAGCCACAGAGACTTTTAAGTGTTAAAGCCAGTGTCATTATGCATTTTTATACCAATTTGGCGTGCTTTTCCTGCTTAATAATTAATAAATGAAACTATTTGTTTCCTTAAAATATTACTATATACCTATAATCAAACTAATGAATAACTGAACCCCGTAAAGAATAATTGTACATAATACTTAATAAATTAAGGAGAAGACAAGAACTACATCTTACTTATTCCACGGTGACATTGTGCACGATACAGCTTCAAATCCAAAGTCATGTGATTCTGCTGAGTAATGTGGGGGTCCTAACTGGGATCAGACCCACCTTAAACATTCAGCATGCACATGTGAAAATGCACACCAAGGGTACACTGAATAGCTTCCTACTGCACCTTGACACGTCCTGTCAATTTAATGCTTTAAGTACCACATCCTAGAGATGCTTCTTAGTGTGTAGTGATTGTGCCTCAGCCCAGGGGGAAGAATTATACTGCCCAGAGAGAACTGTATTATGGCAATATTTGCTAAAATTATGAAACAGGGCGAATCAGTATATGAGAAATCCAGACCTGCATGTCTCTCTCCCTATTCTCCTCTGACTCTCTCTTTCTCCATGTTCTCCTCTGTCTGCCCACCCTATTCTCTCTGCTTGTGTCCCTTCTCATTTGCCCTGTATCCCTCTCTCCCTATTTTCTTCTGCCTGTCTCTCTCCCTATTCTCCTCTGCCTGTCTCTCACTCCGGATTCTCTTCTGCCTCTCTCTCTCATTGTCCATGTTATCTTTTGCCTTTCTCTCTCTCTCTCTCTCTCTCTCTCTCTCTCTCTCTCCCTATTCTCCTCTGTCTGTCTCTCTCTCCAGGTTCTCTTCTGCCTCTCTCTCTCATTGTCCATGTTATCTTTTGCCTTTCTCACTCTCTCTCTCTCTCTCTCTCTCTCTCTCCCTATTCTCCTCTGCATGTCTCTCTCTCCCTCCCTATTCTCCTCTGCCTGTCTCTCTCTCTCTGGATTCTCTTCTGCTTGTCTCTCTCTCCCTATTCTCTTCTGCCTGTCTTTCTCTGTCCATGTTATCTTTTGCCTTTCTCTCTCTCTCTCTCTCTCTCTCTCTCCCTATTCTCCTCTGAATGTCTCTCTCTCACTCTCTTTGGATTCTCTTCTGCCTCTTTCTCTCTCTCCATATTCTCCTCTGCCTGTCTCTCTCTCTCTCTCTTTGGATTCTCTTCTGCCTCTTTCTCTCTCTCCATATTCTCCTCTGCCTGTCTCTCTCTCTCCGGATTCTCTTCTGCCTGTCTCTCTCTCTCTTTCTCCATGTTATCTTTTGACTTTCTCTCTCTCTCTCTCCCTATTCTCCTCTGCATGTCTCTCTCTCTCTCTCTCTGGATTCTCTTCTTCCTCTTTCTCTCTCTCTCCATATTCTCCTCTGCCTCTCTCTCCCTATTCTCATCTGTCTGTCTCTCTCTCCGGATTCTCTTCACCTCTCTCTCTCTCTCTCTCTTTGTCCATGTTATATTTTGCCTTTCTCTCTCTCTCTCTCTCTCTCTCTCTATCTCTCTCTCTCTCTCTCTTTATTCTCCTCTGCCTCTCTCTCTCTCTCTCTCTCTCCCTATTCTCCTCTGCCTGTCTCTCTCTCCGGATTCTCTTCACCTCTCTCTCTCTTTGTCCATGTTATATTTTGCCTTTCTCTCTCTCTCTCTCTCTCTCTCTCTTTCTCTCTCTCTCTTTCTCTCTCCCTCCCCCTATTCTCCTCTGCCTCTCTCTCTCCCTATTCTCCTCTGCCTGTCTCTCTCTCCGGATTCTCTTCTGCCTCTCTCTCTCTCTTTGTCCATGTTATCTTTTGCCTTTCTCTCTCTCTCTCTCTCTCTCTCTCCCCCTATTCTCCTCTGCCTCTCTCTCTCTCTCCCTATTCTCCTCTGCCTGTCTCTCTCTCCGGATTCTCTTCTGCCTCTCTCTCTCTCTCTTTGTCCATGTTATCTTTTGCCTTTCTCACTCTCTCTCTCTCTCTCTCTCTCCCTATTCTCCTCTGCATCTCTCTCTCTCTCTCTCTCTCTCTCTCTCTCTCTCTCTCTCTCTCTCTCTCTCTCTCTCTCCATATTCTCCTCTGCCTCTCTCCCTATCCTCCACACCTTTCTCTGTTACCACCAGTACCACAGCCCTGATTCACTCTTCCGATCACTTCTTTTATGGTGACTCAGACATTTCCTTCCAGCAGTCACAGCGTGTCCTCCTTTCTGGCTCCAACAAATGAATCCGTTACCACAACAAATCCCCAATAATAAGTATATAGGATTTGGTGATATAAAATACATAAAACATCATATAATAAATATATATTCACAATATACTGCAAAGTATCATCATCGAAACAAGCAACAGTTGATGGGTCCCTGCCCAGAGCCATGGCCAGTGTTGTTCAGCAACTTGCCAGCAACTGCGACCCTCGCAAACTTTACCTCGCAACGCAAACAACATACGAGATACGTTAACACACATTACGGACTCGCAACAATCGGACGCAACCTGCGAACATGAAAAAATTCAAAACACAATAAATACACACAGCACATACATAAAAGGCTTACCTACAGCAAGAGGGAGCATCCAGGACCTCAAAAAATAAACTTACACCTTAGTTTAACTCAAAATAAAAGAGTTTAGACACTAAAAAATTCTCTAAGCGAGAGAAAAAATGGCCGCCGAACAAAACGAAAACGAGGCTACAGCACTCTAAACACGCAAAACACCACAAACGACATATACGGATATTCCGTTACAGACGCATACCACACATTACCCGCCATTTTACGACAATGCGGAAGTACACCACTACGCTAACGGTTTCGTCTCGCGCACGCACACTATTACACTGCACATATTCAGCACGCTTACACAGCAGCTCCACACCACTAATGCTGCAGCAACATCAAAACAGATTGCCAGCTCTTCAACACAATGCTTCAAAATAGGTAAAGTATATTCATTTATTAATGGATTATATATTTCATTATTATACACCAAACACCCTTAGCTCACTTACAATTTCATTGCCGTCATTTTTTGACAGGCAATTCGCTAGTATATATATATATATATATATATATATATATATATATGTATATATATATATATATATATAAGAGAGAGAGAGATAATATATGAACATTTTCTACATCATACAGTGGTCCTTTAGCCATATAGGCTACTGCAATTGAAATATTGAAATCTTTAGTATCAGAAATTGTAATTTTGCACGGTAAAACATTATTTGGGTATAACATTATTTTAGGCACTTTTAGGGAGTATTTACAACACTTTAAACCCATGTTTGTTTTAGTATACTGATTCCACTGCTTTTACTGATCTATAACAGAGTCTCTTTAAGAAGATGTGGTGGGTACGCTCTCTGTCTGCCAAACTCTGAGGATTTAGCTATGTCCTGAGAGCCTGGGATTTTGTCTGAAGCTCTGAGAGTTCCCAGTCTTTGACTTATTAAAAGACTTCAAAGGATTCCTTACCACGATAACAGTCTTATTAAAAGGATTACATCAAGTTTATCCAACTAAAGGGCTTCAGTCTTGACAGATTTTAAGCATATACTTTTACATTTTTGGTATTGAGGATAAATTTGTTAACAGATTTCCTTAAAAAAACTAGAACACATATCTGTCACAGCTTAAGAAATCATTC